>PVJD01006225.1:0-101813 GCA_004026545.1 Mormoops blainvillei
CACACACACGCAGACATTTCACTGGCCTCAAGTAGTGTAACCCAAAATGTTTAAAAATAAATAGTACATATGTTGTAATGAAAGAACTAAGAAAGTGACAAAGTTATCTGATTGAACCTAAAATCTCTCATACATAATCTAAGACTATTTCTAGGTATCTACCCAATCCTCAGCACCCTCTCTGACAAATAAATAGTTTTTACCATAATTTCATAAGCATGCAACTTTCATAAGGTTTAAAACTGTCAATAGTGATCAAAACAGTTTAGTCTTAAAGACAAAAAAACGAATAAACTTAGTTCATTGTGGGTAACGGCAATTCTGAAACAAATTTTGTGTACATTGTAAGACTGAGCAAATAGGTAAATACTGCAATTGATAGGCGCCAGGTGTCTCACGATACAAGAAGGAAGATAAAATACAGAATGACGAAGGCAAAGCTGAAACCTTGGGTGTCAAGGTTAATTTGCAGTAAATTTAACAAAAGTAGTACAAAATTTATATTCTGAAAACTACAAAATGCTGAAAGAAATTAAAGTCTAAATTAAATGAAAATCAGAAGACAAACTATCACTAAGATGGCAATAAATCTATAGTTCTAATGTATAGATCCCCAAGCGGATCTCTAGATTCAAAATAGTCTCAATCAGAATTCCAAATGGTTTCTTTGGAGAATAAGGTGATTCTAAAATGATGATGAAATCACAAGGGACCCAGAACACAGTTAAAACAATCTTGGAAAGTAAGATTGTTATGTTACTCTTGAAGAGTAAGTTGGAGAATTCACACTTCCCCTACTTCAAAAATTTTTACACAAAGCAACAGTAATCAAGCCATTGTAATACCAGTGTATATAGATCAATGGAATAGAATCAAGGGTCCAGAAATAAATCAATACATCTATAGTCAAACGATTTTTGACAAGAGTGCCGAGTTCATTCAATGTGGAAAGAATAATCTTTTCAACAAATAATAGGACATCACTGGATAGCCACACGCAAAAAAATGAAGTTAGACCCTTACCTCATACCATACGCAAAAATTAACTCAAAATGAATCAAAGACCTAAATGTAAGTGCTAAAACTGTAAGACTTTCAGAAGAAAACCTACTGGTATATCTTCATGACCTTGGATTTGGCAATGGATTCTCAAACATGACACCAAAACCACAATCAACCAAAGAAAAAAACAGATAAATTGGACCTCATCAAAGTTTTTAAATTTGTGCTTCAATAAACACTATCAAGAAAGTAAAAAAGACAACACATAAAATAGGTGAAAATATTTGCAGATCTGTATCTGACAGAAAAGGAATTGGTAACTAAAATATACAAAGAACTCGTACAACTCAATAATAAAAGACAATCTAATTTGAAAATGGGCAAAAGATCTAAATTAGCATTCTTCCCAAGAAGATATACAAATGACCAACAGGCACATGAAAAGATGCTCAATATCAGGAAGTGCTTATCAAAACCATAAGATACCAATTCACAGCCACTAGCATAGAAATCACATGAATGACAAGTATTGGTGAGGATGCAGACAAGTGGAGAAATCAGAACCTTTGTACACTGCTCATAAGAGAGTAAAACTGTACAACCACTCTGAAAGCATCTGACAGTTCCTCAAATGGTTAAACAGAAAGTTACCATAAGGCCCAGCAATTACATTCCCTACATACCTGAGAGAAATGAAGATACATACACCCAAAAACTTATACAGCAATGTTTATAGCAGTATTATTCCTAACAGCCAAAAAAGGTGGCAAAAAACCCAAATGTCCATCAACTGATAAGCAAAATGTGGTATATATCCAATTAGTGGAATAGTAGTCTGCTATTAAAAGGAAGCACTACTGAAACGTGCTACAATATGAACCATGCTAAATAAAAGAAGCCAGTCACAAAAGATCACATATTTATTACATGAGCCCATTTATATATTATGTCAGAATAGGCAAACCTAGAGAGAGACAGTAGTGGACTGGTGGTTGTTTAGATCTGGGGAGGATGAGTAGGAGGGGTGATGATAGCTAAAAGGTATACAGTTTATTTTTTGAGGTGATAAAAATGATCTAAAACTGTAGTGAAGGTTGCACATTATCTGTGAATGCATTTAAAAACACTGAATTAGACACTATCAATGAAAGAACTGCATAGTATATGAATTACTTCTTAATAAAGCTGTTTAGTTAAAAGTTCAGATATGATGGCGCTGTCAAAGCCAAAAGTTTTATGTTCTTGTATCTTAATTAGGGGAAGATTAACATCTAATTTGACAACTGTGCAGAGGACTTCAAAGACCCTGTCACTCCATTATTATAGCATACTTTATAAGCATAGGAGGAAACTGAGGCATAAATTAACTTGCCCAAAGGAATATAGCTAAGTCAGAGTTAGAATCTGAACCCGTATCAGCAATTTCCAAGTCATGTTATTTCCATTATACGTATTTGTGGATTTGGTCAAAACCAAAGAACCGAGAAAAGATGTCAACATCATACTAATCTAAGTCAAACTATCATTAACTGCAGAATGTCAAGCTGAACACTTCTGCTAGCATATTACAAACATAGCAGGGTGAGTTATTACATACAGAACTACTGGTAGTTATGCCAAACAGAGACTCTACCATTACCTCATTTACCTTACATATACTATCGTCTAAAGGGCTTCCCTTTTTCTCTCAACACAAGATTTTACCTTTCATTTCTCTCTCCTGGATTTCCCGCTCCTTCTTCGCCTGAATGGCAAGCAGCCGTCTGCTCTTCACAGTACTAATCATGTCTTCAGCTTCCATATCTACCTGGGGCTCAAACTTCACAACTTCTTTTTTCCTATCAGTTTTGCCTAATCCATTCTCCTCTTTTCCATTTTCTTTATTTCTGGCTTCCATTTCTTTCCGTTTCTGTTTCTCTGCTCTCTTCTTATCATTTTCTTCCTTTAATACAGCAAGCCGTTCCTTCCACAGCTCTGCAGACATCTGCTGTCTGGTTTCCATGTGGTCTTGCACTGAGTATGTCATGAGAATCCGGTGGCAGAGTGCTGTCAAGATCTGTAGCTTCTCTTCTGACGTTAGCTCAAAAAATTCAGAGGTTTCCAGTTTCTCTAAGAACTCATCTTGTACCTCATTGTCCTCAAATGGTGCCGAATCTTTATTGTCATCTGTGTCTGAGCCCTCACTTTCCTCCTGAACATCGGATTTACGCAAGCAGAGCCGCACCAGCTCTGAAACAGAATGCAAAGTCAGAGGGATTTCAGACAGTTTCATTCCCAATTCACCATAGTCTTCTGCTATTTCATCCTGTAATAGTGTCTGTAAGAGGATGACCAACACTCTATTCAGGTATAAAAAACCACCCTTTTCTGCACTCAAGGCTTCCATGAGGGACACAGCAGTAATAGGATACTGAGCGTCTGGTAAGAGTAGTCCAGAGTAACAGCTCAAGAACTCCACCACCATGGCCACATCCCCAAAGAGTGTGTTGGGCAGCCCTTCTGGGGTATCCACCAATCTAAATGATGGAAGGTTTTTGCCAGTTAACTCTTGGTCCTCATATCGCTTCTGTTTTTCTAGTTTCTCAAGCATTTCTTTCTCTCTCCGCTCTTTGGCTTTCTCCTTCAACCTTTCTCTCAGCTCCTCTCGTTTCTTTTTCAAGTATTCTTTGCGTTGCTCTTCAGACATAGAGGCCCACCTCTTTTTGTGCTCTAGAAGCTCAAAGCGTTTTTGAACAATGCTTCGCAATTCTTCTGGGAGACGAGCTCTATCTTCACTAGAGAGAAGACGAGCTGTTTTGGAGATAACACAGGACAGGGCACTCTTCTTGTCTTCCCTGTCTTTGTTTTCTTTGTAGTAGGCAATAAGGTGTAGGGCAGCAGGAGGCAGATGTTTATGAGGTTTACTAGAGGACCTGGGTGTACCCCCAGAATTCCGTGGGGCTCGTGTCATCTTCTGAGTGCCTTTGGCCATATCCAACAAAGTCATCTGCTTCATTTTGGTTTTAGGAGTCTTCAGGCCTTTTTTTGGAGATCTGGAATTCCCTGTGGATTTCTGTCCATTCAGGATGGCTTTGCTTCTGCCCTTCGCTTTCAAAGGTTTGTCATTGTGCTTCCCCGGTTTCTTGGCAGGTGGGCCTTTCTTAGGAATGTGAAAGTTAGCATGCAGTTTGTTGGTTGACATCATCTTCATCACTTCTTCCAGATGCTCTTCTGGAGATTTGGAATTCTTTGAGTTCTTCACCTTGAGTGGTGAACCATTCAAGGATTTCTTCAAGTGTACATGACACCATAACTTAGGATTTAGTGGTGAACTCAGAGAAGAGTTGTCTGTCTTGGATTTCTTCGAGGGCTTCCTGTCTGGAGATCCAGTATTCTTCCTCTTAGTAGAAGGATTGAGAGTCATATACTAGAATTTAAGAAAAGGGACAAAGTTAATTTTAAAAACTAATTTAAAGGAGCAATATTTAAGCATCCTAAAGGCCCTCTTTCTGCAATTCAGGTAAAACTACAAATTGATTTCTCTTCATAGATACTATGTGCCTGAAAAATCAGAGAAATGAAGTTAGCCAATGTTTCAGTCACATCAACACAAAACTCATCATTCCCAGGCTTGTCTACACTCACTACTAGACAGTTTTGCTATACAACTAAGCTTTCTGTTTACATACAGATTAGTAGTTCTTAAATATTTTAATGGATTGTGAACCCTTTCCCCAGAAAAAAAACATTATGCATACAATTTCATATCATTATACATATCAGTAAGTATACTAACAACAACAAAGACACACTGCTCACAAATAAAGAACCCTCATGACCCCTGGCCTCACAGGTCCTCAACTCCCCCTCTGACCTCTCCCCATCACTCAAGACTTCATTCCCATGAATATATTAGTAACTATAAGCCCTCTAAACTCTCGATTTCATATAATTTCCTCTTTGATCATCTTCTCACATCTTTCTAATTCACTCCCTCTAGTACCCCAACTCCATAATCCTTCAATCTCACCAGAACCTTAAATCTGTTCATTTTATTACATTTTCATCATGCTTCCCTGCCCTTCTTACCCAGATTAAATTCCAAAGTCAAGCATTATAATCAATCTTGCATGAAGCTACAGGTCCCTTGTCTCCCTTGCTCTAGTCACTATTGTCCTGCACATATTCATCTTAAACATGACTAGGATAAAAGATACAATGACAGTACATGGTATTAAAGTCATAACCAAGTACTTCGAATGGGTCCTGAATGCCACCCAGTAATCACAGTATATTTCCTTAGTCCATTTATTTTCCAACTTTCTTAGATACACATCTTCTCCTGTCTCTTCAAACCTCTTCAGGGGTGTCCAACCCATGGCCCACATGCAGCCCAGGATGGCTATGAATGTAGCCCAACACAAAATCGTAAATTTACTTAAAACATTATGCAGTTTTTTTGTGATTACAGATCTCAGTGTATTTAATGTGTGGCCCAAGACAACTCTTCTTCCAGTGTGGCCCAGAGACGCCAAAAGGTTAGACACCCCTGTACCTTATTCCTATCATACAGAATTTGTTAACAGGTTAAAACCAGTCAACCTGTCATAATATCACTGTTTCTGTGTATTTAAAAAACAAACAAAAATACTTCATTTCTATGCTTTAAAAAATACAATTAAAAAGAAAACCTTGGCAACTAAAACACAAATTAAATGAAATAACAGTCAGCAATGAAAAGGTACAGCTAATTTCAAAAAAAGTACTGTCTCAAGTGATAAACAGAAAGCCTAGATAACGTCTAGAATAGTTAAATTCTAAAACACTTCAGGTTTTTGAGTGGAAGGAACTAACTTGATAACAGCAACATGTAAAGAAGCAGTCTAGAGGCAGTGGGTAAGACACCTTAGTGTGAAACGAGAACGCAGGCAAGGAAACACCTAAAGACTATCGAATATGAAATTATGAGCCCCTTTAAAAAGGCTATAGGGAAATGGCTATGGATCTCAAGACGCAGAGATGACACAGAAGAACACCTATGCTCTTGTTAGAAGTAAATAAGACAGGTATAGTAAAATGTCATAGGCCGCACTACAATGCCAAGTGTACAAACATTAAGAATATAATCAGAACCCTGCCCAGGTGGCTTGGCTGGTTAGAGCATCATCCCATAAACCAAAAGGTTGCAGGTTCAATCCCTGGTTGGGGTGTGTACGGGAAGCAACCAATCAATGTTTCTCTCTTACATCTATGCTTCTCTCTTTCTCTAAAATCAATAAAAATGTATATCCTCTGGTGAGGATTTTTAAAACTTCTTAAAAAAATATATAACCAGAGAAACAAACTCATAGAACTAAGGCATCACAAGAGGTATAAATATGGTCTGTAATTCCAGTAAGTGGTTATACTTAAGAAATCCTACTTCTGGCCAAGTTCTATAACTTTAAATACCAACCTGCCTTTTAAGAATTAGAGGCAACTGTAGGTTACTGTTCCTCTAGCTGGCTGTTTTTGGTGCTTGACTAAAACTGGTTGTTCCTCAATTATCACCCTCAGTATGGGATGACAAAGTGGTTTTATAGTTTACAAAATAGAAACATGATCAGTGCTTCAGGGGACACTTTCCATAGAAGTAGAATTTCCCAGTTCTTGTTCAACAGAAATAAATTTCAAAAGGTTAAAAAAAATAAGCAAAGATAGCTAATGTAAGATTCCTTTTTCCTCGTGGACAGTGACAGCACCAATACTCCAGAGAACCAAATTTCAAGACCACTCTAAAAAATTAGAGAGCAGTGATTTTCCATCTTTTTCATCTCATGGCACACATAAACTAATTACTAAAATTCTGCAGCACACCAAAAAATATATTTCTTGCCAATCTGACAAAAAGGTAGGTATAAGGTAGGTATAATTTTAATTCATTCACACCAGGTAGCTATTGCTGTGTTGGCTGTTGTCATTTTCTCATCTGACAATCTAAGGGAAAAGAAGTCAGTGCCCCTGACCTCTTAGTCAGGTATTGGATATTTTAAGAATTCTTTTGGCACACCAGTGTGCCTCTTGCAGTGTGCTGTGGCACACGGATTTAAAATCGCTGTGACAGAGAAAGACTGAACGCTACCCTGCCAGGAATTAAAGACAAATATGTGCCTCCCAAGAGCTAAACATCCTCTTCAACAGCTTTGGAAAATCTTCAGAGTATAGACAAACAGATTGCCATTTTTTCTAATGATCAGGGTCACACGTTATATTTAAAGTCATTCTAAAATGAAATATATCACTAAAACAGAGACTAATGTGAGACTATGTTTCGTTTTTTACTATTTTAAAATGATCTACTATAATTGGGCCACTTCTTAATTTACTGGTTACATTTCTTTCTATTTAAAAAGTCAAATTTAGTATAAGTTTCTTTAAATTTCTTCTACTTAAAAGCATTGTGTTATGCTGAAATAATGCGAGAAAAAGCTGGGATGGCTTAACCACAAAAGGGTCCAGCTACCCATTTTTATTTATAAGGTGTGTTTTTTGCCAAGTCACACCATGCAATTATTTTTCCTCTTAAAAATGAAAAAAATTTAACTCACCCAACCCCCTCCCAACAGGCCAGCTCCCTGAGTGAGCAGTCCTTCAGTAACTGGATCTCAGCATAGGGCATGCTGGGCAATCACAGCCAAATGGGAGCCGACATGGCTGGATTCAGGGGGATCTGAAAAAGTATAAAACCACTTATGTGCTACGGGTCTTCCCTATCCCCCATTCAGCATAAGTAATCTACTAGAACAGTGCCTAGGAAGGGAGAAAAGAATGGACAGCTGGATTAGCAGTATTATAGCTTTCCCTAACTAACTGCTACACAGGAAAAAATATTTCTGTCTCACAGCAACATGAGAGACTGTAAGAAAAACAGTATATATAATTCTATACTTGTTCCCTGTCACATGGAACAAACTACCACAAATAAGAAAATCTAGTAAGATAAAAATTTTAAAAATCTTTATTTATAGCAGCTCAGTCAGATGCTAAATTTAACTTAATAGTAAGCATCAAGAACCATAAATTAGAAAATTTTGGCAATCTATATTCTCACTCTTATTTCACTCTTCTCATTCACCCAAGGAACCATGTTAGGAGTTTCAAGGCAACATTTAAATAGTGGTCTTGTCTCAATCTCTAGATGCCTTTATCAGTGAATTTGTGAAATGTGTTACTATAAAACATTTTTTAAATATTGTATTTATTTATTTTTAGAGAAGGGGGAAAAGAGAGGGAGAGAAACATCGGTTGGTTGCCTCTCACACACCCACAACTAGGGAGCCCAACCGCAACCCAGGCTTGAGTCCTGACCATGAATCCAAACAGCAACCTTTTGGTCTGCAGGCCAGCTCTCAATCCACTGAGCCACGCCAGCCAGGGCTATACAATATTTGAAGTGCTTTGAAAATTAATATAATTTATCTTTTAAAGTTCTTCTGCTCTAGTCTCCAACTCATAAACAAATTTCAAGAACCAAAATTTAAAGAAAAATCTTAAGGCTATGAGCGCTTACTTAAAATATCAACTATTAGGATAGATAAGAAACATCTTTTAAAATATACACTAATTACATTATGTGCCTTCTGCTATAACTGGAGAATACAACATCATTTCTAACTTAGCATTATGCTAAGTGAAATAAGGCAGGCGGTGAAGGACAGATACCATATGATCTCACCTATAAGTGGAAACTTATCAACAAAACAAACAAGCAAGCAAAATATAACCAGCAACATTGAAATAAAAAACAAACTGACAGTAACCAGAGGGGAGGAGGGAGGGAGACAACAGAGAAAAGAAGGGGAAGGGTCATGAAGGAACATTCAGAAAGGGCCCATTGGCAAAGCCAAATGGGGGAAGGATTGAGGGTGGAAGGTGGGAGTGGGTGGGGCTGGGGAAAGTGGTGGCGGGAAAATGTTGACAAAAACAAAACAAAACAAAAATAGACAGGGAGATTAAGAATAGTACAGGAAATTAAGAAGCCAAAGAACTGTTATGTACAATCCACAGACACAAACTAAGAGGGGTAGGATGATGGGATGGGGTGCAGGACAGAGAGGATAAAGGGGAGAAAAAAATGAGAAGAAATTAAAAAAAAAATATATATATATACACACTAATTACATCATGTGCCTTGTGCTATAACTCAATAAGAATACAACATCATTTCTGTAGTATTTCTACCAAAAACTCATAACCTGAATCTAATCATGAGGAAATAAACCCAAGTTAAGGAGTATAATAATTGGCTTGTATTCTTTAAAAACGTCAAGGTGTTTAAAAGACAAAGAAAAGCCAAGGGACTAAGTAAATAGATAATTATTAAAACCAAAACAAAAAAAAAATTTTTTTTCTTTTTCTTTTGGCTAAAAGGAGATTGACTGTGATAAATGGCAAAATCTGAGTAAGAAATGTAGGTCAAGTTATAGTATTGTTTCAAAGGCTACTGATTCTGATAATTGTACTTGAGTTACATTAGAAAATATCCTTGTCTTTAGGAAACACATATTCAAGTATTTTGTAAAAGGGCATCCTGTCTTATAACCTACTCTCAAATGTCTTAGAAAAAAATAATTTTTGTGTGTGTGTAAAGAGAGAAAAATAATAAAACAAATGTGTTAAATGTTAACTTGAAAAATTGACGTGAAGAATACAATCTACTTGAAGGGAAATTCTTTATAGTACTTTGTCAACTTTTCTATGTGCAATTATTTCAAAATAAAATGTTTTTAAAATGTATTAAAAGGAATGCTACTCAGCCATAAAAAATAATAAAATCTTACCCTTTCCAACAGTACAGATGGACATGGAGAACATTATGCTAAGTGAAATAAGCCAGTCAGAGAACAATAAATACCATATAATTTCACTCATATGTGGAATCAAATGAATAAACTGAATTAACAAGGAAAGTGGGGACAGACTCACAGATGGAGGGCAGTATGACAGTGGGGGTTGGGGGGATATATGCGGGAGGTTAGGGAGTAGAGGGATTGAGGAAAAAGCACTAATGGACATGGACAAGTGTGGTGACTGCTGGGGGGAAGGGAATATAAGGGGACTAAATGGTAATAAAAAAAAAACAAAATTAAATCAAACAAACAAATAATATGTATTAAGAACCATATTAAATTAGCCCACATTATATCAGGATTCCAAATGTCTTTAAAAGTGTTATTTTCTTGTTATGCCTGTATCCAAAAGCCTCCCTTCCAGTTAAAACTAAGAGTTCAAACATTATGGACAGAATAATAAAATACTAGAGCTGCATGTATTACAAGAAGGAAATGAGCTAAGAAGGCTGATTTCATCTTAAATGAGTTATTTTATTACCCAACTGCCTTGTTAATCATTCCTCCAAGTCATTAGGCCTACAAAAAATTGCTATCACTAAACTCTACTGTCAGTAGCATTTTTCTCCTTAACAAGTAAAATTTCTTAAAGAAATGAATTCACTACACACTTACCTATTATTTTTTAGACATCACAGGATATAAAATGAGTAAGACCTTGTTCTGAAGTAATTCATATTTGAGTTTGCAAGACAACAAACACCCTCTTCATCCCACTTAACCCTACTCAAATAACACTTCAAAATTCCATACCTGTAAATAATTTTCCTCTCCCACCTAAGCTCTCCCCATCACTCCTTTCCTAAAAATTACTCCGAACTTGATTCCTCTCTCCAAGCCTCATCTCTCTCAACAACAGTGGTAGTTCAGCAGCCTAGTAGAACATTAGATTCTACAAAAACCAAAGAAGACAAAGAGAAAAAATATTTTTTTAACCTACTGCCTTTAGGATAGGTGAAACATGTGCGATCACTCTAATTTTCAATGCATTAAATGAGGAAAGAATCCAAAGCACCGTTTTATGGTCTACCTATGTCTTTACTGTATTCTGTCCTGGCTGAGATGCCAAAAGGCCTTTAAGAAAACTAGTTTTACAAAAAGAAGAAACAACTTCTATGCAAAGATCAAAAAGACAAAAGTCAC
This sequence comes from Mormoops blainvillei, assembly GCA_004026545.1. Lineage (NCBI taxonomy): Eukaryota > Metazoa > Chordata > Mammalia > Chiroptera > Mormoopidae > Mormoops > Mormoops blainvillei. The sequence goes on from PVJD01006225.1 coordinate 11,013, forward strand.
TGAAATATTCAATAGTTAATACTGAGAAATAATAAATTGTTGCTCAAGATAGGAAAAATACATAAAAAGATAATGTATATGCCCCTAATTTTGTAGACGGGGTATTTTACATGAGTCTCAATTTCTCTTACTAGACAGAATTACTATATTCTTGTAACAATTTAGTCTACACAAGCTTGTACTTTATCTGAATTATAGCCAAATTTTATGAAGTTAATATTTTAAGCCCTCATTAGGAAAGCTGAGAGTGGCCAATTTCTTCAGAAATTGCTTTTCAAGATACAAGTTCCTGTAATTCTAGTGTGACTCCTACAAAAAGTATGGATCAGCTTTTTCATTCTAATAAACCGCAAAGACTTTTTACCCATAAATACTCAGTCTTTCACATACTCAAATCGCTACTAAAATTACATAAAAGACAACTAAAAAATAAAAAACAGTAAAATATTAAAGGACTCAAATGACCTAAAAGTCTAAACCCCATTCACAGATGATTTTATATAGGATCCTCATATAGTAAAAATAGTAACCTCATGTTATAACCACCAAAAGCCATACAAATTCCAAATTTTACAGCAATGAAATGACAATGAATTCAAATTTCCCCTCAGTAAATAAAAATATTAAGAAAATAAAAATAGTGAGGCCCTGGCCCAGTAGCTCATTTGATTAGAGCATCATCCTGATAATGCCAAGGTTGCAGGTTCAATCCCAGGTCAGGGTACATATTAAGAATCAACCAATGAGTGCATAAATAAGTGGAACAACAAATGTTTCTCTCTCCCCGCCCCTTTCTAAAATCAATAAATTTAAAAAAGTTTTTTAAATATTGAGAGAAAAAATTTAGGTTTACTACAGTTCTATGGAAAATTTAGTCTGATCTAGAAAAAGCCAATTAATTCCTAAATTATTCTTTCTATGTAAACAATAAAAATTTAAGGAGCACAATAAAAGCTAATGCTTGGTCATGCTCATCTAGAATACGAAAACATACTAAATGTTAAACCATAGTGAGAGGTCTTTACCAATGTTTGAAGGAATAAAATAATATTTTAATTATAACTTTTGTCAACAAAATCAACATAAGATAACCGAAATAATTTAATTATGACTCGAGATATCTTTTGTTTTTCCACAATTAAAAACAAGAGAGGAGGAAAAAATCCTGCAAATCACTTAGTTTTAATTGACCAGAATCTGTCTCCTTCACATTCTGGCCCTGCAACCCAGAAGAAAAAAGCAGCATGCAAATAAGGAAATTTACCAACACAAGAAGCATAAATACTGTCACAACCTACATTAAATTCTTACTGGAGAAACCCTAAGATGGAAAAGACAATCAGAAATTGGAGGCCAATATCTTGGCTTTTGTCATTCATTCACTTACTACTGCTTCTAATTAGCCTAGCCTCTGTTTCCCCATCTGGAAAGTAAGACTAATATATTTACACATACAACTTCATAACAATGTTCTGAAGATCAAAAAAGATAATTAAAAAAAAAAATGTTTTCAAAAGGGAAATGCTAGATTTTCTACTAACCTGTCATACAAAGCAATACTCATTCCAAGTCCTTTTCAAGGCTGGTAGTATATCTGATCATCTTTTCTGATGTACAAAATCAGTTTTCATCTTAGAATTCAATTTGCAAAATACTTTTTTGTTTATAACATACCTCATTCCAAGAAGGATCTGAGGCAAAAAAGCACACGCACGTAGTTTGTTTTTTAATTACTCAACCATAGTAAAAAACAAATCGAACTAGGGAAGATACTCAATGCATCCTCTCCCCTACCAACCCCACACAACACAATCTATATGAAATAGATAAATCTGAAAATTTATGAATTCCTTATCTGATGTTAGAGTTCGAAATCTGCTATAAATCTAATACTCTTGGACCTATGTGAGAAAATAAATTCATCTAAGTGTTCTATCCTGATGTCCAAAAATTAAGTGACCTTACCTTATATGGATCAAGTAAAAAGTCACTGAACTTGCTTGGTAGGGAATATTTCTTCACCAATTCGTCTTCTACCACCCAAGGTGCATTTTCACCAGTGCCAGCCCGTAAGGCATTATGCCGTATAAAATATCGAAGTATTTCCTTATTTGGTGGACGTTCTGTACGAATCAAGCTGTCTGCTGGTACATTACTGATGATCTGGGTTAACAAACATAAATAACTCATCACAGGGGTAAAAGAGCAATTAACCAATGAGAACAAAAATTTGTGTTTTCTCTAGAAAAACCATAATTCCATCTATAAAACAGAACTATAAACCAGGTAAAAGAAAATGAATAATTTTCAGATACAGTGTTAATTAATTAATCCATAGGCAATTTTTCAGTATGTATCAAAGCCCTAAAAATGTGTATACTCACTGAACCAACAACTTATCTTATTAAAAATTTAGAAATAAATGGATAGCTATCATCAGCTGCTTATAAAAACAAAAAAAATGGGGGAGACTAAAAAAGGTACATTAATAAGGGATTCATTTTTAAAATTAAAATACATCCATATAATGGACACTATGCAGCCATGGGGAAAAAAAACAACACATTTTTCAATCAGGACAAACTTACCAGAATCATCTAGGGTGCTATCAAAATGCATATGTCTGGGCCTCACTACAAACTTACTGAATCAGAGAAATCTCTGGCAGTGGAGACTGGGAATACACATTTTTATTTTCTTTTGTTTTTACTTTTATTATTGATTTTATGCTAAATTTACTCCCAGGACATAAATTTTTGTTTCTTCAGTTTCTTCTGGGGTATCTTTTTCTTCTCTGCAACCTCCTCTTCTGGTTTAGAAACAATTTGCTCTTTTTCAGTAAAGGTTATCTCAATGTGGCAGGAAGAACTCACATGTGGGTTAACCTACCCATGGGTTCTGTAAGCTCTGCGTCACGTCTTGGGAGCTTTGTTCACATGGACGTGCTCAATTATCAGAGAATTTACATCTAAACCCTAAGTTCAGCATTACTCTTTGCATTTTTAAGCATATGGAGCAAAAATTCAACACTTTTTGGGCCACCGAGCCTGTTTCCTGCCCCACTGTTTGGCCTGGACAAACCTATCAACTCCACCACAGTAAGGACAGAATGGCACACACTGCTTCTTTAAAGTGACATCCTTCAGATACTTAGTGGCTTTTCAGATATGCATACCCTTCATGGCCTGGGCAGTTTCACAAGTATTCTTAAAGTGAACATGAAGATTTGAACCTCTTGATTTGCATGACTTTTGTGGTGTTTTCTGGATCAAGTGAATAGCAAACCATTTCAGAGGTAACCTCTGGCTGCTTTTGGGAAGAATTTCATTTTTAATAAACTCTCATAATAACTATCATATACACCACAACCCGAGAATACTGCTTTGGAAGAAAATATAATTATATTACAGATACTTACCAAATAGAAAATGAAAAAAGCTACAAAATAGTATGTATAGAATATTACTACTTTTAAAAGTCAGTGAAAAGCTAACCACCATAAATCACAACCATATTAATCAATTATCATCTCTGAGTATGGGATCAGAGATACCTTTTTTCTTATCTGTTTTTTCTATCTTCCTATGAACAGTATTTACTACATGTGAATAAAACAATTATCACTCAACAATAAGGATACAAATGATAATTAGGAAAGTGGTTGAGATTCCCTAGCAATATTTCAACTAGCTACCTTGCTGAATGAATAATTGTATTTAAGATCTAATTTTAAAATATAAAGAAATCCTAACAATCCAAGTATGTCTTCATATCACTAACAATAAAACAGAATCAAAATGGAGTAAGACCTGTCAATATTCTGAGGTAGGAAAAAAACACCTTAAAGAGGCAAAGCCTTTTTATAATCCTTCCCAATCTCATGTACTAAATTAGAAACTTCAACAGAATTATTAAGTTTCTCAGGGCCTTAGCTCTTTCTTCCATAAAACAGTTAAACATAAAAAAAAAAATATGCAGCTGTCTTCCACACCCAGCCTCCCGTTCTGCTTTTTTCTAACAGTTTACATAGGTATGTAATTACCTGAAAGTAATATGCCATTTCATGGAATCTAAGAGGCTATTAATGAAAGACACTATTTTATGTACCACTAAAAAGAAAAATTCATGACAACTGATTTTAAGATTTATGCACATTCCAGACACATTTTAAAAATACGAAACATTAACATCTTAGAATAAAATATAGCACTAAATTATTTTAAGGATATTTACTATTTTAGGTTGTTAAGTCCACAGACTCCTTGTAAAAACACTGATTATTGTTGACTCAGTTTCTGAATTTAATTACATTACAAATCTGCTCTACTTTTACCTGGGAAGAGAGCTATTACCTCGGGAAGTCTGTAACTGCTGAAAACAAATTCTTATTTTTAAAACTAAGTTTGAAGCTCAAAAGTAAATTACTCTTAATCCTAATAATTCCTATTAAAAGGAAAAAGCACGTATCTCCTAGTAAAGAAAATACCATTTAAAGTCATGATTACTGAGACTAGAAAACCACTCAGAATTTTTGTATTATAGAAACACATTCATTTACATTTTTCTTTAGCACATTTTCTCTGACAAAACTAGCCCTATGATATCTTCTTAAACAGCATCTACTACATGAAAGAGGATTAATATAAAGTGCCAACTAACCTTATCTTCATTTTGTAGTTTGACATCATATTTGTGAGGCAGAAATTTTGGAGGAGCCCACTTCCTTTCTCCTTTTTTTAATGAAGTAGGTAGTTTTCGTGGAGATCTACGTGCTCTGTCATCTAGTCAAATCAATAGAAAATTAGTGAAAAAATATAATTCTTTTTATTCTGTCCGTTAATTCATTAATAATTATCTTACTGAACGCCTGCTCTGCATCAGCCACTGAATTATGGGATGCCAAGATGAATCATAAAATTCTTACCTCAACTAGCTAAAGTCTATGGGTGGAGGTAAAAATAATTATAATAAAATGGAAATTTTATTATTAGGAATTTTATTGTAGATGTGGGTACAGAAAAATAATATGAGAGGGAGCAGCAACGTCTAACTTAGGAAGATAGGCAGAAAAGGCCTACAAAAAATATGACTTGCACTGGTCAATGTGGCTCAGCTGGTTGGCTCGTCATCTTGTAGACCGAAAAGCTGCGGGTTCAATTCCTGGTCAGGTCACATGCCTGGGTTGCCAGTTCAGTCCCCAACTGGGGCATGTATGGGGCAACCAATCATTGTTTCTCTCTCACACCAATGGTTCTCTCCCCCACTCTCTCTTCCTTCCCCAGTCTCTCTAAAATCATAAGCATGTCCTCAGGTGTGGATGAAAAAAAATATATATATATACATATATACGACTTATTCAGAGACTGTAAATAATGAGGTATGGGTGAATATAATCTAGAGCACAGTAAAAAATCAAATTAAAGAGGTAAGTAGGGGGGTAAATTATAAAGAACCCTGGATACCATTTAAAGAGATCAGAATTTGTCTGGTAGGCACTATAGAAACAGGATTTTGGTCTAACTAACTAAATGTGTATTTTGGCGAGATCGCAAGTGTGAAAAAAGCTACGACAAGAAAAATAATTTTAGCAGTTAGAAAATGAATAAAATGGGAAGGTAAGACTGAAGATAAGGAAATCAGAAGATATAATGTTAAACATCTGGAATGAAGAAGGAAAAAGTCAAAAGGCATTTAGAAGACAGACTTGGTAACCAACTAAATGTGGGAATATTTAAAGGTTTCCAGGTTTTCTGCTTCAGGGATCAAGTAGATAAAACTGAGAAAAAGAACATTAAAAAAAAAAAAAGGCAGGGTTCTTGTTTACTTGCCTTGGGGAAACAACATGAAGAGTGAGATGATTAATTTAGCTTTCCATCTGAAATATGTATATTTAAATATGAATTGCCTAGGAGATACAGAGTTAATAAATTAGGCTGATCTAGATTTGGCAATTATCAACTTACATCTAGATTAAGAGTTTAAAACTGTGGGCATAAATGAAATACAATAGTAGATTTGTATTAAAAAATAAAAAGGCAGAACAAAACCCTATGAAAAAAACCAAAGGAATATCAGGGAAAAGAACGTAAAAAAACAGAAAAGTAGTTGGAGAACTAGGAAACTGTGGTATCAAATAAGTTAAAAGATGTGGTTGTGACCAACAGTGTTAAACATAACAGGAAAGTTAAAACACAGGCTAAGAAGAAAACAGTGGATCTGGTACATAGGGAGTCACTTATAATCTTATTAGGAATAGTTTTAGGACTACAGAAGCAGAAGTTAGGCTATAATAGCGTAATGAATAAACTCATGGTCAGAAAGAGGAGACAACTTATCATGAATCTTGGTTTGAACAAATACGACAAATAGAACAGGATCAACGGATGATACTTTTTTGTTTTTAGAAAATAGGACTTTACTTACAAACTGAAAAGAACCATTAGAGAGAGGATTAAAAAACACTGTGAAGTAGAATAATAAAAATTAACTCAACACTTGATGAAGTAGAAGGGAAGGGAATTCAAAGCGCAAGTATCTTATCACTCTTCTAAGATGGAGAAAGAATACAGAAATTTATAACGGGGAGGCTAAGAACACAAGCTGAAAAGCTCCTCCATAATACATTTTCCCCCCATAAAGTAGAAGGCAAGGACACCTAGTGAGAAAATATTAAGTAACTAGAATTTGCCTCTCATTTTTATGGAAATTCTCATCAATTTTTCCTCTGAAAACACTCTGAAGACACTAATTCTTCAGCGTGCCCACCACTCTTTCCACATACTAACAATAACATTATATTCCAATCATTAAAAATTAAACCAAGGTATATAACACTCAAAAAGAAGTTAAAGGCTAAAACTAGGGTTTCCTAGTACACAATGCCTAAGGCATGGTATTAACAACATATCACTGATAGTTTGATGGTCTGTTTCCAGAAGAAAGATTAGAAGACCTATCCTCAGCCAATGCCTAACCAAAACATTTATCAACGTAAGTCTTGGGAATTTTAAGTAATGCACATATTAAAAAACTTCCGTATCAGCCTGGCTGGTATGGCTCGTGGATTGAGTGCTGGCCTGCAAACCAAAGGGTCGCCGGTTCAATTCCTGGTCACATGCCTGGATTGTAGGCCAGGTCCCTGGTAAGGGGCACACAAGAGGCAATCACACACTGATGTTTCTCTCCCTCTCTATAAACAAACAAACAAACATTACCTTCCATATCAAAAAGAAGGGGGGAAAAAGGAAGAGAAAAACTGAAACACAAAGACATTAACATTCATAATACAGAGTGGAAAACAAAACTCAAGTACCAACAATTGGCATGGACCAGCTACAATAGTATGTAAAGTTTCCTTCGTATAAATAAATAGATAAATAAATAAATAAATAAATGAGAAGTTTCCTTGGGGCTAAAAAAGGACATCCCTCTGTAACACAACTGCACATACCCAAAATATCTGGAAAGACAAAATAGAATGGGAAACAGAGAGCAAAACACACTTACGTAACAGTCTAATTCAAACTCAGTTAACACTTAAATATGACATAAAATTATTTGCTCCACTAACAATTATGGGAAGAGGGATCAACATACACAAACCCTTTGAGTACTCATATTTTGTGACAGAAAAAATCTATTCCAGTCAAATTTCTTATTGACAGATTCTTTTTTTAAATGAAGGCCTCGTTTAAAACAATTACTCAGAGGCTGAATAATTTTCTCAATGGGCAGTGTCTCAGTTCTTTGACTTTCTAAACACTATTGTTAGAACTGCCAAGTACCAGAAAATTACTTTTAGACATCGTAGTGTTTCAAAATTCTGACAGCTCCCTTCTGAGAGGGTCTGAGGTACAGAATACAGATAAAAGGAAGTACCTCAAAACCAGCACAATTGGTTTGCAATATGAAGAGAGACAGAGATTAGAATTTGTTCCTCCTACTCTGCATACAGATTTTTTAGAAGATTTTGTTTATTTATTTTTAGAGAGAGGGGAAGGGAGGAAGAGGACGAGAAACATCAGTGTGTGATTGCTTCTCGCACACCCCCCATCAGGGACCTGGCCCACAACCCAGGCATGTGCCCTGACTGAGAATCAAACCAGCAACCCTTTGGTTCACAGGCCAGCACTCAATCCACTGAGTCACACCAGCCAGGGCTATGCACACAGATTTCTAACAAGAGGAAAGGACTACCCAGGGGTCTTAATTGTACAGGGAGATTTAAGTCTTGATTCACTTTGTGGATATTTTAGTTGTTTTCTGAATCATAAAAAAGCATGTCTATCTATAACCACAAATGTCAACTACAAATTTAATTGCTAGAGAACCTAAAAAGATTTGTGTATAATAAAACAGTCACATAGGAAAGCTAGCATCATACATACTAATATTCTCTCTCCTTCCTTCATCCTCTTTTACAACTGCCTCCTTCTTCTGATGCTCCTGAGCAATTTGGCTAGAATTCTCTTTGTCACTTGAGGGAGAATCACAGGCACCATCAGATTTCTTCTCAGTAGCCTCTTCATCCACCTTCTCCAAAGGGTGAATCTTCACAATCCTCACCTTGAGCATTTTTTCCTTCCCAACCTATAAAGACAGCAGTAAGAATCAGAGACAATAAATAAGAACTAGAAACCTAATGATAATGTTTATAATATATTATCTTATGTATTCCATCCAGCTTAACAAAAATTCAGTGAAACTCTAAAGTACCAAGTACAGTGATTTTTCCAATTTTATTTCTCAGACTTGTAGGTTAAAAAAAATGACACCTTTTCCCCCCATGCATTCATTTCTTTATTCTTTTTCTACAATAACTAGGTATTTCTTTTTATTATTTTTCAATTACAGATAACAATCAATATTATTAGTCTCAGGTGTATGGTATAGTGAATAGACATTACAAAGCGATCCCCTGATAAGTGCAGTACCCACGTAACACCATACAGTTATTACAATATTATTAACTATATTCCCTCTACTATACTTTATATCCCTGATTATTCTGCGTAACTGCCAACTGGTACTTCTTAATTACTTTACCTTTTTCACCCAATAAAATATGACCCCTTAAAAAATAAAATGCTCACAATCTAGTTTGTGATTCATATATCAATGTACCAAGCCCAAGGGCAATAACTGCACAAATCTCAAATATGTGTAATTACTGTTCAAGGATTTCCATTTTATAAAAAAAAGAACTATACATATGGATATCCAACTATTCCAGGGTCATCTATTGAAAAGACTATCTTTTCTTCACTTAATTACCTTCCCACCTCTATCAAAAATCAGAACACCAATTTCACTTCTTTTTTTACTTTAGAGAGCAACAGGAAGGGATAGAGAGAGACAGAGGAAGAGAGAAGAAACAACAATCTGCTGTTCTACTTAGTTACGCATTCATTCATTGATTCTTATCTGTGCCCTGACCAGGGACTGAACCCATAAGCCTGGCGTATCAGAATACCACTCTAAACAATTGAGCTACCCAGTCAGAGCTCTCACGGTCTTAATGCTTTAAAATTTAAAGGCTCAAAATCAGGCAGTATTAGCCCTCTAGCTTTGTTGTTCTTCTGCAAAGTTGTTTTGGTTACACTTTTGGCATTTCCGAATGAATTTTACCATCAACTTGGCAATTCCTACAAAAGTCCCTGCTGGGATTTTATTGCAATGGTACTGAATCCATATATCAAATTTGGAAAAATTGACACACTAACAATATTAAGTTTTCTGATCCCAAAACAAGATATACCTCTCCATTATTTAAGTTCTTCTTTAATTTCTCTCAGCAATGTTCTATAATTTTTAGGTACAGGTCATGCATTATCTTTTGTCAGGTTTACTCCTACAGTATTTTTTTTAAAACCTCACCAGAGAACATTTTTTCATTGCTTTTATAGTGAGAGGGAGGGAGAGAGAGAAACATCAATGCAAGAGAGACGCATTGATTGGCTGCCTCCCATATGTGCCTGGACTGGGGATCAAATCCGCAACCTAGGCATGTGTCCTAACCAGGAATTGAACCCACAACCTTTCAGTTACAGAACGATGCTCCAATCAACTGAGCAACACCAGCCAGGACATGTTTCTTTTTTTTTTTTTGATATTACTGAAAGTTTTGCTTTTTAAAATACAATTTCAAATTGTTTCTAACACATAGAAATAAACACAAATTGGTTTTTGTGTATTTATCTTATATCCTGCCACCTTGCTTAACTCACTGATAACTCACATAACTCACATAAAAGCTCTAGTAACTTTTATGGCAGATTCTATGAGATTTGCCACATAGACAATCATGCCTGGAATAAAGACAATCATGCCTGGAATAAAGACAATTTCACTTCTTCCTTTCCAATCAGTGACTTTTATTTCTTTTTCTTGACATACTACACTAGCTAGAACCTCCAATACAATGTTAAACGGCACAGGAAAGCTGACTCAGTCTTTTACCATTAAGTATGATGCTAATTGTAGGTTAATTCTGTAAATATCCTGTCAGGTTGAAGAAGTCTCTTTCTATTTTTGTAGTTTTATTAGAAATTGACATTGGATTTTGTCAAATGCTTCTTGTTTGTAAACTAAGATGACCATATGCTTTTCTTGTTTAGCAAAAAGAATTACAAATTTAAAGTAAGTTTGCATTCCTAGGATAAACCCTATTTAGTCCTAATTTATTATCCTTTTAATAGTCTTGGATTTCATTTGCTAAAATTCTGATCAGACTTTTTACAACTATGTTCATGAGGAATTTTGGGGGGAACATAAATTTTTCCCTTACTTTGTAGTCTTTTCTTGTAATGTGTTTATGTGGTTTATGCTGATCTCATAAAATGAGTAACAAAGAATACCCTCCTCCTACTATTTTCTTAAAAAGTTTGTGTATAATAGGTGCTCTTTCTTTCTTAAATGTTTCGTAGAATTCACAGTGAAGACATCTGGGACTGCAGTTTTCTTTGCAGGACGATTTTAACTACGAATTCAATTTCTTTAACAGATATAGGCTATTAGGGTTTCTATTTCTTCTCAAAGGATTTTGGTAGTTTGTATCTTTCAAATTTGCCCATTTCATTTAAGTTGTCAAATTTATTGTCATAAAAGTGTTCATACTATTCCCTTATTATCCTACCAGTATCTGTAGACTACATAGTGATATCACCTAATTCTTCATATTGGTTCATTTGTATCTTCTCTTTTTCCCCTGAGTTTGGCTAGAGGTTTATCAATTTTATTAATCTTCAACTGCCAGCTTTTAGTTTCACTGACTTTTCTCTATGGTTTTCCTGTTTTCTATTTTATTGATTTACTGTTTTCTATTTATTGACTTATTTATTGATATTTATTGAATATCAATTATTAAATATTGATATTTATTAATTCCTTTCTTCTGTTTCCTTTTTATTTAATTTGCTCTTCTTAGTTTTTTCAAAATTCCTAAATTTATTCTTTTATGTAAGTATAGCTGGTTTACAATCCTATATTGGTTATATTAGTTTCAAATGCACAATACAGTGATCACCCCACCAGTTACAGCAATCATCTGTCACCATGCAAACCCATCACAATACTATCAACTATATTTTCCCCCTTGCCCCCTTCACTCATTCCCCCCACTCTTTCTAGCAACCATCCCTTTGGTCTGTTTCTATGAGTCTGTTTTTACTTTGTTCATTGGTTTGTTTCCTTCTGCTTTTAGATTCCATATACAAGTGAAACCATACAGTGTTTGTCTTTCTCTATGGGACTTATAAGACCCTCTAGATCCATCTATGTTGTCACTTTTTTCTTATTTCTTAGAAGCCAAAAATCAATGATTTGAGACCTTACTTTTTTTTCCAACCAGGTATTTCATGCTATACATTTCTCTTCATCACTACTATAGGCAACATCTCACAAATTCTAGTAATTTTCATTTTCAGCCCTGACTGGTATGGCTCAGTTGGTTGGGTGTCATTTTCTGTTCAAAACATTTTCTAACTTTCCTTTTGCTTTCTTCTTTAGTCTATGAGGAAGTTAAAGATGTGTTATTTAGTTTCCAATTACTTGCAGGTTCCAGGACACCTGTTACTGATGTCTAACTTAATTCCATTTTGGTCAGAGTATATACTTAGTATGACTTAAGCCCTTTTAAATTTATTGACATTTTAAAAAATATTTTTAAAAGATTTTATTTATTTTTAGAGAGAGGGCAAAGGAGGAAGAAAAAGAGGGATAGAAAACATGGATGTGCCCTGGCTGGAGTGGCTCAGTGGACTGAGCACCAGCCTGCAAACCAAAAGGTCACTGGTTCGATTCCCAGTCAGGGCACATGGTTGGATTGCGGGCTGGGTCCCCATTGGGGGACATGCAAGAAGCAACCACACGTTGATCTTTCTCTCTCCCTCTTTTTCTCTCTCCCTTCCCCTCTCTCTAAAAATAAGTAAGTCTTTAAGAACAGAAAAAGAAACAACAATGTGCAATCAGTTGCCTTCTCACACGCCCTCAACTGGGGACCTGGCCTGCAACCCAGGCAAATGCTCTGACTGGGAATTGAACCAGCAACTTTTTGGTCCGCAGGCTGGTGCTCAGTCCACTGAGTTGCACCAGCCAGGGCAATTTACTGACATTTTTAATGACCCAGAATATGGGAACCTTGATAAATTATGCATTTAAAAGGAACATGCATTCTGCAGTTATTAAATGGAATGTTTTAGAAATTACAATTAGGTCAAGTTGGTTGATAATATTATTCAAGTTTTCTATATTTTGGCTGACTTTCTGTCTACTTTTACTATCAGTTATTGAAAAGGGAGAGTGTTGAAATCTCCAGCTGTAATTGTGATTTGTCTATTTCTTATATTTCTATCCATTTTTGTTTCATATATTTTGAAACTCTTGTTAGTAAATGCATACCCATTAAGGACTGCTCTGTCCTCTTAATAAACTGGCCCCTCTGGCATTATGAAATACTTCTTTATCTATTGTAATATTCTTTGTCCTAAAATCTACTTTATCTGATACTTATATAGCAACTCAAGATTTCTTTTGACAAACTTTAGGAAAGTATCTCTTTCACCATCCATTTACTATTATTCTACTGTACCTTTGTTATAGGTCTTGTTTTTTATCTATTCTGACAATCCCTATCTTTTAACTAAAATGTTTAAATGTAATTATATATATGACTGAGTGTATTTGCTTTCTATCAGCTTCATCAAAGCTTAAAACTTAGGTTCTTCAAGACACTGTTAAAAGAATGCAAACACAAGCCCTAGACTGGTAGAAAAAGCAAAAGCATATATCTACCTATAAGAATTTATGTCCAGAATATATAAAGAACTCTCCAAACTCAAACACAAGAAAAACAAACAATCCAATTTAAAGATGGACAAAGACTTGGACACTTCACCAAAGAAAATATCAACAGAAGTACAGCAAAAAGTACCTAAGATGCTCAACATTATTAGTTATTAAAAGGCTAAACACTCAAGAAAAAAAACTTCGGTCAAGGGTATATACACACTCAAGTGTACTCAGTAATACCAAAGTGTTTACCAGAATCACAGTGAATAAGCACATCCACACTGCTTTCAAAACTTGGCACTATTTTTACTATTTCTTATTTACAAATCTGATGTGTATAAAATCTCACTATTGTTTTAATTTTCTGTTTGCTAATGAATTTAAACATCTTTTCATATGTTTATGGGCATATATATCTCCCTAATCTTTCTTGCCCCCTTCCTCAAACTTTTCTTCTTCCACCTTGCATATGTGAGCAGAATACCTTCCATTTGCACTCCAAATCTGTCTCCATTCTCCTCTGCCTTACTCTGTGCTTAAACAGACTAACCTCAATAGACTATATATCGAAGGGATCCCTTACCCTATAGACTCTGTTGAGTTCAGCCTATAAGAAGAATCAGCAAAAAGTCAGATAGATGGTGGAAGAAAAGTGACAATGGGATTTATTCCTTTGACTGTCTCACTACCAAAACACTCAATTATATTACTCTCTTCCAGTCCTAGGAACTTTTTCCTCCCCTTGTTTGCTTAGGGTTTAGAAGTAGTCAAGTCCCTCCACTGCTGATAGTCATGGAGTACCTAATCTTTCCTTGTAGTCTCCCTTGACCTAAATTAAAGAGTGTTGTCTATAGTCCCTTTATTAAACTCAGTTCAATTACACCATTTGTATATGCCATCTGTTTCCTGTAAGAATGCTGACTGATATCAAGTGTGTGATTAAAACCCACTGGTGGTCCCACAGGCATTACAAATATAAGAAGTAGCTAGGATACACAGGGAGTCAAAGTAAGGAAAGAACAAGGATTTTGGAACCAGAAAGACATAGAGAAAAAAGTCTGAATCCTCTGTCTCATCCCTTACTGGCTACTGTTGGGTTACCTAAGCCAACTGCCCTCTTGCAAGCCTGCCTCATTTGAAGCTTTAAAAAAGGGCAGTATCCACTTGCTTAGCACCCCTGCAGTTAAGGGTATCAATGTGAGCCATAGTCTAGCCAATAACATGTAAAGATAAACAGGGGTAGGGAGGTATATGCTTCTGGTGAAGATTTTCCCGTAATACTGAGACAATCATTTCCTGAGTACACAGTTTCACAACCAAGAGGCAACAACTCTAAGGACAAAATCCAACACCCTAAGACGAACAAAGAAAAGCACAAAGACAAAAAATGTCTAGGTCCTTCACAAAATTATTCCGCGTCTATATCAAACCTGGAATTGCCTGCCTCCAATACTTTTTATGTGAGATTATCAAATGTCTTCGCTGCTTGAACTTATGCTCCTCAAAGTGTTATCTCCAGAGTGTAAGCATCACCACTCCCTGAAGTTGGCAGAACTGCCAATCTTTAGAACCTACCCTAGATATTCTGAACCAAACTCTCAGGAGATAGGGCCCAAGAATGTATATTCAGAAGTTCTCCAAGTGATTTTTTTAAAGGAGAAAATCACAGAGAATTGATAGACAGACCAGGCTGGTAAGATTTTTTTGGCTCTTTTCCAAAGTTGAGGATTAATTGGACCCACAAAATGGCAACTGACATGAGGCTTTATTACCTCCATGCCCGGAGTAGTGGTGATATACTCAAGCCTTTTGGACACGGAATTGTTCCAGGTCAATTATTCAGCTGCTCCCTATTGAGCTGAACCAGCTATTATTTCCCAAGAAAGGCAGGCTGGCCAGGTTGATGGGTTTGTAAGAAAAGTGTCCTTGTATCTGTGTACATCTCTCTCAATTTGTTTATCTATGTATCTATCCTCATGTCTGTGTGTGTCTGTTTTCTTTTTCTCTTGTTTTCTTTGGTGGGCTCATTGTTTGAGTGTATCCGTGCCCATGTGAGTATGTTTATGTATGTGGGACTCTTTGACAACTTATGATGATAATGTCACAATTATGATAAAATTCATCCAAAATAGGAATAGAGTGGCCACCCTATTCTTTTTTAAGCAACTCCTTTGTTTTGCAGTCCTTTTTTTTAATTTCCATCTCCCCCACTCTCTTCTCTTTGGCAACCATCAGCTTGATCTTTACATCCATTCTATTTTGTTGATTCACTTATTTTGGTTTTTTACTTCCATATATGAGATTGTACAATATTTGTCTTTCTCTGACTTATTTCATTTAGCATAATAGCCTCTAGGTTCGTCTATGTAGTTGCAAACAGCAATATTTCATTTTTGATTGCTGAATAATATTCCATTGTATAGAACTTCCAGCCCAGATGGAGGCATAGGTTGATACACTTTCCCTCCTCACACAACCAAAAGACAGACAACAAATTTAAAAACAAAACAAAAAAACCCAGAACTGCCAGAAAATCAAACTGTATGAAGTCCGACAACCAAGCAGTTAAAGAAGCATTCATCCAGACTGGCAGGAGGGGCAGAGACCAACAGCCTGAGCAGAGAGGCCACATGGCAAGGCTGCAGCTGGAGGACTGGACAGTCCCACATTTGCATGCGGATAAACTGGGAGGAACAACTGGGGAGGAGCAAGGCAGACCATGCAACCCAGGGTTCCAGCAAGAAGAAGAAAAATACCTGTAGGGGTTGTGGTAGCCGGAGAAACTCCCAGCCTCAGAGGAGAAGTTGTCAGAGAGACCCACAGGGTCCCAGAACGTACACCCACCCACCGGAAACCAGCACGAGAAGGGACCAATTTGCTTGTGGGTAGCGAAAGAAGTGACTGAAAGCTGGGTAAGAGCTGAATAAGGTGCACAGTTCCCTCTCTGACCCCTCCCCTACATACAGGAACAAAAGCAGCAAACATGGGTTGCCCGACCCTGGCAAATACCTAAGGCTCCGCCCCTTACAATGTAACAAGTGTGCCCAAAGATATATGTCCCAAGTGAAAGAACAGATCAAAACTCCAGAAAAAAATATAACTAAGCAATGAAGAGATAGCCAGCCTATCAGATGCAGAGTTCAAAACACTGGTAATCAGGATGCTCATAGAAATGGTTGAGTATGGTCACAAAATAGAGGAGAAAGTGAAGGCTATGCAAAGTGAAAAAAAGAAAAATATATAGGGAACCAACAGTGAAGAGAAGGAAACCAGGGCTCAGGTCAACAATTTGGAGCAGAAGGAAGAAATAAACATTCAACCAGGACAGAATGAAGAAACAAGAATTCAAAAAAAAGAGGAGAGGCTTAGGAACCTCCAGGACAACTTTAAACATTCCAACATCCAAATCATGGGGGTACCAGAAGGAGAAGAGGAAGAGCAAGAAATTGAAAACTTATTTGAGAAAATAATGGAGAACTTCCCCAATCTGGCAAAGAAAATAGACTTCCAGGAAGTCCAGGAAGTCCAGAGAGTCCCAAAATTGGACCCAAGGAAGTATACACCAAGGCACATCAAAATGACATTACCTAAGATTAAAGGATAAGGAGAGAATCTTAAAAGCAGCAAGAGAAAAGGAGACAGTTACCTACAGAGGAATTCCCATAAGACTATCAGCTGATTTCTCAAAAGAAACCTTACAGGCAAGAAGGGACTGGAAAGAAGTATTCAAAGTCATGAAAGCCAAAGACCTATATCCAAGATGTAGATCCTTTACCCTATCCGGCAAAGCTATCATTTAGAATGGAAGGGCAGATAAAGTGCTTCCCAGATAAGGTAAAGTTAAGAGTTCATCATCACCAAGCCCTTATTATATGAAATGTTAAAAGGACTTATCTAAGAAAAATAAGAAGATCAAAACTATGAATAGTAAAATGATGACAAACTCACAACTATCAACTGAACCTAAAAAACCAAAACAAATTAAGCAAACAACTAAAATAGAAACAGATTCACAGAAATGGAGATCACATGGAGTTATCAGCGGGGACGAGGATGGTAGAGAATGGGGGAAGAGGTACAGGGAATAAGAAGCATAAATGGTAGGTACAAAATAAACAGGGAGAGGTTAAGAACCACATACGAAATCGAGGAGTCAAAGAACTTATATGTACGACCCATGGACATGAACTAAGGCGGCAGGGCGGTATGCTGGTGGGAGGAGCGTTGCAGGTGGAGGGGAACACAAAGGAGAAAAAATTGGGACAATTATAAGAGCATAATCAATAAAATATACTTAAAAAAAATTCCATTGTATATATTTACCCCATCATCTTTATCCATTCATCTACTCTAGGTTGCTTCCAAATCTTGGCTATTACTATTAATGTTGCCTTTTTACTTTGATGTAGTCCCATTATTTTTTTCTTTTGTTTCCCTCACTGGAGAAAACACATCTAAAAAGACCGCAAAGACCCAAGTCAAAGACTTTACTGCCTATGTTTTCATCTAGGAGTTTTATGGGTTCAGGTCTAACATTTAAGTCTTTAATACATTTTGAGTTTATTTTTATATATGGTGTAAGAAAGTGGACTACTTTCATTTTTTTGCATGTTATCTGTCAAGTTTTGCCAACGTCACTTATTGAAGAAACTGTCTTTACCCCACTGTATATCCTTGCCTCCTTTGTTGGAGATTCATTGACCACGTAAGCGAGAATTTATTCCTGGGCTCTCTATTCTATCTCATTGATTTATATACGTTTTTATGCCAGTACCATACTATTTTGATTATTATAGCTTTGTAGTATAGTTTGATATCAGGGCACATGATACCTCTCACTTTGTTTTCTTCTAAGATTTCTTTGGCTATCTGGAGTCTTTTGTGATACCATATCAATTTTAGGACTAGTTGTTCTGATTCTGAGAAGAATGCCATTGGTATTTTAATAGGAATTGCAATGAATTTATGTATTACTTTAGATAGTAAGGACATTTTAACACTATTAATCTTTTCAATCCATGAGCAAGGTATATCCTTCCATTTATTTTTATTTTGTTAACTTTTTCTGTCAATGTATTATAGTTTTCAGGATACAGGTCTTTCATCATTTTGTTTAAATTTATTTCCAGTATTTTATACTTTCGGATATAATTATAAATGAGGTCTTTTTCTTAAACTTCTGGCTGGTGTGGCTCAGTGGACTGAGTGTCAGCCTGTGAACTGAAAGGTCACTAGTTCAATTCCCAGTCAGGGCACATGCCTGGGTTGTGTGCCAGGTCCATGGTTGGGGGTGTGCGAAAGGCAACAGATAGATGTTTCTCTCTCACACATCAATGTTTCTCTCCCTCTCTTTCTCCATCCCTTCGCCCTCTCTAAAAATAAATAAATAAAATCTAAAAAAAATTTTTCTTCTTCTGATCGTTCATTATTGCTGTGTAGAAATGCAACAGTTTTCTGTAGACTGATTCTGTATCCTGCAACATTACTGAAATCATTTATTTTAAGTTTTCCGATGGAATCTTTAGGGTTTTCTATACATAGTATCATGTCATCTGAAAAGTAACGTGAGTTTTACTTCTTCCTTTCTAATCTAGGTGCATTTTATTTCTTTGCCTTATCTGACTGCTACAGCTAGGATTTCCTCTTCTATGTTGACTATAAGTGTTAAGACATCCTTGTCTTGTTCCTAATATAAAATCTTGTTCAGATATTAGAAGGAAGGCTTTCTGCTTTTCACCCTTGAGTATGAGAGTAGTTGTGGACTTGCCACATATGGTCTTTATTATGTTGAGATGTTCCTTCTATAACCACTTTGTTGAGTTTTTACCACGAAAGTACTGAATTCTGTCAAATGCCTTTTCTGCATCTATTGAGATGATTATGGTTTTTAACCTTTATTTTGTTAATGTGATGTATTACACTGATTGGTTTATGGATGTTAAACCATCTTTGCATCCCTGGGAAGAATCCCACTTGGTCATGGTGTATAATCCTTTTAATGAATTGTTGAATCCAGTTTGCTAACATTTTGTTGAAATTTTTTGCATCTATATTCATCAAGGATATTTGTCAGTAATTTTCTTTTTTTTTGGTCATGTCTTTATCTGGTTTTGGTATCAGGGTAATGGTGGCTTCATACAATGAGTATGGAAGTATTCTTTCCTCTTCAGTTTTTTGAAATAGTTTAAGAATAACTGATTTTATTTAGGCTAAAGTTTGAAAAGTACTGGCCACTAGTACATATTTCATTACATACAGCTGAAATCATTCATGATTCATATAACAATGTAAACAATCTATTTAAATATCTGAGCCTGTTTACAACCTCAACATGCCTATGCAGATTCTGCAAGGTATTATATAAAATAACTAGCCAAGTGTTCTAAAATTTGGTCCTTATATTGATATTAAGTAAAGAAGGCTTTATATAACACAATTTTATACACACAGAAATGTCTTCTGTAATCTACATCAGAAGCTCCAATCTTGACATATGGTTAATGAGTCAAATCATATCAAAAAAACAAAAACAAAAACTATACACTTACCTCAAAGTCACACTCTTCTCCCACAGCGTATTTGGTCATGATCTCCAACCAAGCAGTATCTACCAACTTCTCTAAGGAGGCTGTGTTATGGTGAACCATTTCTAGAACAAGTTTCTCATACCAGGCAGGAAACTCTTCCTTCAAACTAAACAAATACATTATTAATTACCACGAAAATACAGGAAAACCTATCCAGAGTTTTAATTCAGGTCCATTCAAACATTTCTTTAGCAAATATATGTAAGGCACTGAAGAATACAAAGATTAAAAACCACACAATATAGAGAAAAAAGAAAGATTTAAAAAATAACTTTGTCAGACTGACCTATCCAGATTAATATTCTCACCTATACAGTGAAAATAATAGGCACATCATTAATAAGGCTGGTCATTTTCCCCATAGTTTGTTTTTGCGATAGATTTCTCTTTGTAGGTATGAATTATTCACTCATAGCCTTTTCCCATATTTTTAGTTAGGAGACCCAATCATTGTAGCATGTTTGAATCAATAATATGCTTTCATATGCATTCAATCATTTAGTTCATATTATATTTTATGAGGTTATCTAGAATTTTCATTTTATGGATAAGGAAAATAAATCAGGAAGAGTTAACGTGTTAGAACCATGACTTGAACTCCGAAGCCCTTGCAAAGTAAAACCACGATGTAGCACTTTTCACTTAATAAATTAGCAAAAAAGATTTTTAATTATCATACCCAATATGGGCAAACAGTGTAAAGTAACACTCATACACTGCTGATAGCCTATGTTTCAACTTTTTTGGAAAGCAATTTAACAATTATCAAAACCATCATGTGTGCACAAAGACATTTATTGCTGGATTCTTGATGGTAGCAGAAAATAGGAAGCAACCTTAATGAATAGATTCCAATTCTAACCAGAGTTTAATATTTGTTGTTTTTTAAATTTAACTTTTATTGTATTTTTTCTCCATTACTATTTAGTCCCCTTATGCTCCCCTCGCCCCACAGAGTTTAATATTGGTCCTATGGGCAAAGGGGAGAATGAGCCATGAGAACATTTGGGCAAATACAAGTATTAGATTTATTTTCATATCACAATACTGTCAATCACTCTCTGCTGTTCATAACTACAAATATTGCACCAACTGACTGCTAGACTTAAAATCTGTTATCATACTCCCTTACAATTAATTAACCCACCAAGTTATCTGCTGTTCCCTAGTCACAATCAGTAAGATTCTAGTCTCCCTGCCTTTGTTAAGGCTGTTACCTTTGTCCTCTCCCCGCTGTCCTCCCTCTCAGCTTAATCATCCTTCCCAGATGTCCTCAGACTTCCTCAATTTCATGAGACCTTTCTTGGCCCCTATAAATTCACTCTCTTTCCATTAAGTCTCCCAGTCACTTGACTTAAAACTTCATTGGCTGTGGTTATTTCTGAGGAGTAAAGTTGGACAATGATGTTCAGATTCAATTACTAACTCTGTATTATTTACATTCTTATAACAAGTATGCATTACTTTTATAATCAGAAAAAATTTTCTATTTTAAATAAAAGTTGTAAAACTTCACTGCCTTCTTCAGTAATTCCTCCCACCACCCACTATATTCTACAAGCTATCAAATCACATAAAACATTCCCCAAGTGTGTTCTTCAGAGCTTCCCTCTAATGTAATCAGTTCTAAGGTCAAGTAAGTTTGAAATCCCCAAGATTAAACCAAGCTAAAGTTTCTTTACTACAGGTCTTCTGAAAAATATCTAATACACTAATGTGTATTAAGAACAAATTATACAGTGGTTTTCCAGTTACGGCCAAAATCAACCCTCTTTTTGGGAAGAATTAGAGAATCCACCTCATTCTTTCTACTCTCAATAATACCATATTTCCCTTCCTGAACACTATCCTAGCTAGCCTACACAGACTTAACACCTGCCTCTTCCTTCTCTAACTCATCCTATAAACTGCTTCTGGATTAATCTTCTCAAAGCCCAACCTCAAACATCAAAACTGTCATTGGTACTTCTCCTATTCAAAATTATTGCTGTCCTCACACTATTCACTGAATTAAATACAATGTCTCATCTTGCTATAATTTGGCACCAACTATCCTTCAAATGTCACCGTCTTCATGAAGTCCCATGAAGTTTCCCCTAACAACTCCAGGTTAGTCTCTTTTTGGTTCCAAAACACATGCAAAGAAAGTAGTATTATCTCTATTTGCAAAGAGCAAATAGTACTTACATAGTACAAAGGATTGTACCTACGTCCTGTACCAATTCAAGAATAAGTAAAATATGAGAGCTGCCCTCAAGAAGTTTACAGGCTACTATAGAAGGCAACAAACCATGGGCCAAATCCCTGCTGCTACCAGTTTTTGTAAATTTTATTGGAAGTCATTCTCATTCATTTATGTATTATTATCTGTGGCTGTTTTCACTGTACAACCTCAGAACTAAACAGCTGAAACAGAGACCATAAGGCCCACAAACCCTAAAATAGTTAAGTTACTAACTGGCATTATACAGAAAGGGGTGCCCAACTCCTGGTCTAGTACACTAAAAAAGACATGCATAAATAACATTAATCTAAAACGGAATAAAGTAAGTGAACCAAGCAAAGAATAAACAGGCACCAGGTTAACAAACTTGACTAATTATTAGTCTGTGCTGGACCCATAACTAGAACCTAAATCTCAAGTAAACCCAGTGTTACTACACAAGCAAAAGAGCAGAATTATATGCTCTCTGCTTATCTGCTATCAAGACAAGTCAATGAGAAGTCCACAGAAAAAGATTCTATTCCAAATTCCTAAAAGAGGAATTTATCATCCCTAGTTTCTACTTATCTTTTGCATGTTTCTACTGCCCAAATTCTGAGTGTTTTCTCTGAGAGACCACCTAAACAAGCAGGCATTCCGAATATAGACAGGATTTTTTAAGACTCCTCATTCAACAAACCCCACTTAGAGAAAGGGTCTTAGAACTCTATATTTACTTTTGATAGCTGCTATAAATACTATCTCAAATTTCAAATGACCACAAAATTAAGGAAAACTTTCTGCTTATTTGCTGCCTCCACATTACTTCTAGATCATATTAATTTCTGTTGCTTAGAACCACATTTTCAAAATATTTACAAGATAAAAGTATAGAGCAAGAATGCTCAAAAGCCCAGTAAATACCTAATAAGTATACATACAACTACATATTCCACATACTTTGTTACTAGTAAAATTCCACTAGGCAAGGGCACTTAAAACACCGATACAGTACACTAACGTAATGTACTCCAATTCATGCCCCATAAATATTAATACAAACACTGCTTTGTAGTTACTATCCCCCCTTTCCTAATAATGTGAAGATTGTACTAGAATACTAATGTTTATACTACTTACAGTTCAGCAACTTCCTGTTCCTCCTCCCAGGCCTCTTTGTGTGTTAGCTGACTGCTTCCGGTACTCTTACACGTCCAAATGCGCTCACTGTACCTTTCCAAGCGGGCTTCATATTCTCTGTTAGCAGTGACTCAGGAAAAAAATATTCAAGCAGCAGAGACACTAATCCATACCCCCCAAAAAAATTATCATATATAGGAAAAAACCTATAGTATTCTTTCTATGATGTACAGCATGAGAAGATAAAATTGAAGTCAGTTTTCAAGTGGCAAATCCAAACAAGATGAATAAGACTAAAGTATGGTCAGAACAGTTTGTCACATTTTACAAATAAAACATTAATACCTTTAGTCCTGGCTGGGTAGCTCAGTTGGTTTGAGCATCATTCCGATACTCCGATACACCAAGGCTGTGGATTTAATCCCTGGTCTGGGCACATAAAGAATCAATCAATGAATGCAAAAATAAGTTGGATCTGACTGGTGTGGCACAGTTGGTTGAGTGTCGTCCCACAAAGCAAAAGGTCACCATTTGGATTCCCAGTCAAGGCACATGCCTGGGTGGGCTGCAGTTTGGTCCCGGTCAAGGCAACTGATCCATGTTTCTCTCTCACATCTTTGTTTCTTCTCTCCCTCTCTTTCTCCCTCCCTCCCCCTTGCTCTAAAAAAATAAGTAAAATCTTTTTTAAAAAAATAAGTGGAACAACAAATCAATGTTTTTTCCTAAAATCAATAATTTTTTAAATAAAAAAATTAATACTTCATAGTACAAATGTGATTTCTTCAATTCACCCAAGTTTCATTTTACAAGACTCACACAGGACTAAAAATTCTTGAGAAAAAAATAAAGGCAAAACAAGACAAAATGTCATTAAAAAGAATTTAAGGTATGTCGAATTATTATACAACTCTGATGGTCATCAAGTTTAAGAATCAGTTTCACAGTAAGATGAGATAACTAGACCATTCTCACAGGCAGTTTGGAATAACCTTGTGCATCTGCTAATGATCCATTTACTAAGTCTTCTAGTCTACCTTTAGGAACACCTGTTGATTCTTAGGGTTTAAAAAATTCCATAAAACCCCAGATGGTATGGCTCAGTGGATTGAGCACTGCCCTGTGAACCAAAGGGTCGCTGGTTCAATTCCCAGTCAGGGCACATGCCTGGGTTGTGGGCCACTTGCCCAGTAGGGGGTGTGTGAGAGGCAACCCCACAGTGATGCTTCTCTCCCTATCTCTCTCCTTTCCCCTCTGCCTAAAAATAAAGTTTTTAAAAAATTCCATAAAGTCCTAAAAATAATTTTGATATAGTATTTATCCAGTCTTTATGTTGTCTACCATAGCAATACATTCACAAGTCATTGTTCAGTCATCATGAGAGAGATGGAGGAAGACGTGGTAAGTTAGTGCCATATATATGATAACCTCTACAACATCCCGACTGGAATTCACTATCAGCCAGCCACATTCAAATTCAAATGACAATTAGCTAATATACTTTTATGCACAGCAACAGATGCTATGCAAGAAAATAAACTGACACAATTAGAGAATTAGCAGCCAGTCTCTGTACTTTCCAAGTAACTTTATTTTATAGTGGTTGAAATAAAAGTATTTAAACAGCTCCCTCCATAATATTACCTCACCACTAAACAAGTAATTCCTGTAAAGTTTTATTTATTTTTAGAGAGGGGGAAGGGAGGGAGAAAGGGAGAGAAACATTGATGTAAGAGAGAAACATCGATACGTTCCTTCTCGTACATGCCCTGACCAGAAACCTAATGAGCAACCCAGGCATGTGCCCTGACCTTGAATTGAACCGGCGACCTTTCACTTTGCAGAACAAGCGCCCAACCAACTGACCCATACTGGTCAGGACAGTAATTCCTTTTTAATATATGAAGATTCTTTGTTTTCCAGGGTTATGATCAATAAAAAGACAAACAACAGGGACAAATCCAGAGGTAATCCAAAACAGCTGTTTTAGCAAATAGTAAAAACACCTTCTCTCACATCATTTTCTGAATCTGACAGAAACAAAGCAACAAGTCTATTTTCCTCATGGGGATAGAGCTAAATTTAAAGGATTGAAAAAAATACAGTAATAGTAAAAACCAGAGTCAGACTTCCTTACAAAGTTATGTAAATCCAATCATTGAAAATTTCTAAAAACCTATGTAAGTCCCCCTTAGCTTCAGTTTTGCTTTCCAGTTTCAGCTATCTTGTCAAATGTGGTTCAAAAATATTAAATGGAAAATTCCAGAAATAAACAATTTATAAGTTTTAAATCTTGTGCCATCCCACTGCCTGAACCATCCCTTTGTCCAGTGTATTCAGGCACATTAGTCACTTAGTAGCCATCTATGTTACCAGATGTACCATTATGGTTATTGCTATGCTCGGGTCAAATAACTTTTGTTTTACTTAATGGTATCAATGCACAGGAGAAATACTGCTGGTAATTCAGCGCCAAAGAGAAGCCTTAAACTTTATCAGAGGTATATACGTAAAGAACAAAACATAGCATATGAGGGCTCTATCCAGAAGGTATCAAGACACGTAATATGAAAAAGAGACGTTTATTGAAGATACAAGATACAGGAGACATTGTACACAGAACAATGACGCCTCAATCCCCTTGAAAGAAGGCACCTTGGTACCTCACACAGTTCTCCCAATCACCATAGCTGCCCAATCGTATTTTCCTGAATCTCACTGACGCTCTGAAATCTCTTCACTTTCAAAGGTGATTTCAGTTTTGGGAAAATCCAAAAGTTGCATGGCACCAAATCTGGGTTGTAGCGGGGCTGAGTCACCTGGGTGATATAATGTTTTGCCCAAAAACTCTGCATGACATTTGATGCATGGGGAGTGAACTGCCATGATGAAGCTACCAATCACCAGTTGCCCAAAGCTGTGGCCTTCTGAATCATCCCAGTAGTTTTTGAGGAGGAAAGTTTAAGCCTGAGGAAAGTTCAAGCTTAACGTAAAACTCGATGCAGAGTTTTGCATTAAACTCTGTTCGCTCAGTCACTTTGAATGAGACAGCCACAGAGTACAACACAAGCTCAACTCAATGGTGTCTACCACCTACATTGACTAGTACAGTGAAGTTGTCATGGTTCACACAAGCACATTCCAGCCCACTCTCTTTGGCTGCCAGGTTACATAAGATGTCACACAAGCTGTTCTCATTATATTAACAACGGCTAGACTTTTCCCAGGCAGACGTTGTTTGGTACTGTTTCAGTATTTCAACACTGTTTCAAGGCATCCACTGGGGGTCTTGGAACTAATTCCCTGTGGAAAGGCAGAGACTACAGTACAGAGGAAAACAGCAATAGCATGGTTCTATTACCATAACTAATCAACAAGATGGATTTGCTTTTTGCTTGCCTTTTTGCACTGGGGGAAGGGAGGTAAAGACAATCAGGAAGATTTATTTAAAATACAAAAAGCTAAAAAAAAAAAAGCTTAACATTTTAAGTTATTTAGCTACACTGAAGAAATTCACTGAGTAACCACAGAGAATGTAAATGATGTTAGCAAATATATCCTAAACAAATAATAGTAAGTTTTTTTATTAGTTATTTTTAAAAGTAGATGTGCCAAGTCCATTCACCTTGATCTAGACCCATAAAGTCAACAACTGGTATCACCTGGATGCCTCAGTGATATTTCAAATCCAACTTTTTCTAAACTAAATTCTTTTTAAAGATTTTTATTCATTTATTATTTTAGAGAGAGGGGAAGGGAGGAAGAGAAACATCGGTTGTCTCTCAAACCTGCCTCAATCAGGGACTGAACCCACAACCCAAGCATTCAAACCACAGACCTTTCACTTTGCTGGCCGAAGCCCCACCAACTGACCCACACCAGCCAGGGATAAACTTTTTTTTTTTCTTAAAGACTTTATGTATTTTAGAGACACGGGAAGGAAGAGAGAAAGAAAGGGAGAAACATTGATGTGTGAGAGATACGACGACCAGTTGCCTCTCACACGTCCCCAACCAGGAACCTGGCCCACAGCCCAAGCAAGTGCCCTGACTGGGAACCAAACTAGCTCCCTTTTGGTTCGCAGGCCCGCATTCAATCCACTGAGCCACACCAGCTAGGGCCAAGCTTAGTTCTTATTAACCACATCTCACCCTCCAAAACTTGCTCCTTAATAGATATTTTCAGTCCCAATGAATGGACCTAGTACCCAAATCAGAAATCAGAGAATCATCTTCATTTTTTCAGTCCCCTACCTGCAACCATTTATGGGTTTCTCAATTCAGTCCTTTCTCTCCAGTAACAGTCATTAACTAAATCCACCCTCCCTGATACTCATTTCTCACCCAGACATATTTTAATTGGCCTCACTGGTAATCCTCCTCTTTTTGGTCCTTTGTGCTTCTCACTCTAACATCCTTTTTTCTCAGTCCTGTTTGTTTTTAAACCCATTTCTTCTTCTGATTACTCTATAAATCTCATCTGCCTTCAGGACCCCTGAAACGCAAACATGTTCCCACACATGGAAGCAATCCTCTGACTTGCACAGTACTGAAAAGTTACTCCACCAAACAAGATTTTGTTGAGGTATATTTAGTGGTTTTTATTGTTTTAAGAAAAAAAGGTGAAACTTTTTTCAAGTAATATATATTTAAATGCCAAATATTAATGACTTACATTTTTCCAAACAGTGAAAGCCCTTTCTACCTGATACAGATTTTTCCCACCCTCCTTTGAAAATCACTGTTGTCAGTATAGCAATCTTAAGTCTGGGTGACCTCATCCATTTCCATTACATTACTTGAAACACAGTCAAGACACTAATCATTTCTATCACCAGTTCAGTCTCCTCTGAACTCCAGGACCACATACACACTAGTAATATAGACTTCTCCATTTGGATATCCACAGTAACTCAGTATAAGAACATCCAAACTAAACATTTCACTTCCCATCCTGTCCCCCCTATTCCCAAACAAAAAAAGAAATAAACACTTGCTCCTCTTCTGGAGTTCTCTATATCTCTATATGACCCCACTAACCAAGTGACAATCAAAATATTTTCCTTGACTCCTTCCCAATTAATTACCAAATTCTGTCCAGTCTATCTAGAAAGATTTATTTCTGAGGTCTATCTGTTGTACTTCTCTCTATGTCAAGGACTAGTAAATTTATTCAGACCACCATTATCTATTGGTTGGATTATCTAATTACCACTTCACTAATCTAGTAGATGACCCATTCTCACCGCTGCAGCCACAGTGATCTCCCTAACCTAAGTGCCTGCTTCTTTCCTGTTCAAATTTTTCAACAGCCTCCACTAAATTTAAGGCACTGTCCAAACTCCTCAACCTATCTCACAAGGACCCGGGTGATGTAACACTTTTCTGTATCTCACCACGAAGCAACTCCATCTCCATTCCCACTTCTTCTCCCTAGCCATGTTCTTTCAATTTTTTTAAATCAAGAGACTTTCAAATTCACAAACTCTTCAAAGAACATAGTCCTCTTTTCTTCATCTAACTAAATGCTAATCATCCTTCAGATCTCAACTTAAAAGTAACTTTCCCCAAAATACATCCCCTGAAACCCTGAAATATGGTAGACTGTATTCTTTCCAAATACTCAACTCCATTCCATAAGAGGATTCTATATCTCCACCCACTGCCATGTGGTTCGCAATACCTCAGGTGAAGATGAAAAATAGCCCCAGCCAGGTAGCTCAGTTGGTTGAAGCGTCGTCCATACACCAAAAGGTTCTAGGTTCAATCCCCAGTCAGGGCACATACGTAGGCTGCTGGTTCAATCCCCAGTCAGGGCACATACAGGAGGCAACCAATCAATGTTTCACTTTCACACCCATGTTTCTCTCTCTCTCTCCCTTCCTCTTTCGAAAAATCGATAAACATATCCTCCAGTGAGGAGTTAACGACAAAAACAAAAAGCCCTGGCCAGTGTGGTTGAGTTGGTTGGAGCACTGTCCCATAAACTGAAGTGTCACAGGTTTGATTCCTGGTCAGGCCATATGCCTACATTGCAGGTTGGTCCAGTCTCAGTACCTATGAGAGGCAGCCAGTCAATGTTTCTCTTCCAGGAATGAATGTTTGTTTGTTTCTTTCTTTCTTTCTTTCTCTCTCCTCCCCCACCCCCATCTCTAGAATCAATGAGCATGTACTCAGGTGAGAATAAAAAAAGAGAAAATTTCTCCTCCCCATGGATGTTGGTTGGCCACATGACTTGCTTTGACCAATAGATGTTAGGAGATAAGATAGATGCCACCTCCAGGAAGAAGCTTAAAAAGCCATCATGGTTTCCTCCAGCTACTTCTGCCACTACAAAAGCACATGCAGACTGGGACCACTAAGAAAAATGTGTCTCTCCTTTTTTTCACCCATTTACCCTTTTTTCAAATGTGACAAGAAAATTTTTAATTCCATGTGGCTCATATTATATTTCTAATTGGACAACATTATAAACCTAAGGTTTATAACTAGAAATGAATGCTGACAATAACATGAAATTTTTAATTGATTTATCATCAAAATTAATTAATTTCAAAAGTCTAAAACTGAAATTCCAACAACAACCTCTAACACTGGGTTTTTTAAGTTTATATAATTTTGTTCTGGTTATTGCTTTGACTTATGTTAAAAGGAAGCAAGAGGAAAAACATGAAAATGAAAGGAGAAAAAGTCGACTAGAAGGCTACTGAATCAGCTGCCTCTAAATCCTATTCCAAATTTTAGGTTACCAAAGTAAGTCAGTCACTCTCAAGTAACCACTCAGAGCAAGTGCCAATTGAGGTTTTTATGTGCCAGTGACTGCTGCACATATATAATTGCAGAGAAAATGTCAACGCAATTCTCCAAAGGTTGTATAAGCTATAAATAAGACATTTTCAAGTTCTAGACTATCTCATTAAGCATCTACTTTTTCATGAGTTCAAGGGCTACCTCCCTACTAAAATAAGCTGCTTCTTTGTTCTCGTTAGCCTTGTAAGGATTATTTCTTTCAATAAAGTACTTGATAGCCTTAAAGGAAGTGGACCAGAAAAGTATGGAGGTTAAATAAGCACAACTATAACCCTGAGAGTTCTAAGGTTTATGACAAAGTGTAAAGTCGAAATCTGCTTTTTATCCTATTTTTTTCTCTTTGGACCAGTTTGTCATTAAGTTATAAGTAACTTATGTTACTTTAAAGAAAATAAATTACAAAAATCAACATAAGAGCTCGGTTTTCCACTGTCCAATAAAATCTGGTCTTGCAACAACCTAACTCCAACTCTTAAAATATGCTCTAGTCATGTTTTTCTCTATGCAAGTCAAGCTATTCTGGCCACATTCTAATAGCCCTTGCTCATTACACCAGCTAAAAGTTAACCAGCTATTACTAGGCTTACTAGTAACTAGGTTAGTTAAGAAAATACAACAAAAATGTTAATCTAACAGGCTGTTTGTAGGTTAGTTCCTCCTTAAAACCCATCTTGACTTAAACACAGCCAGTGTAACATTCTATTGTCAAATAATCACATCAAGAATTGATTTTGATAGCCCTTGCCAGTGTCAGTATGTAAGCTGAAAGGTCATGTTTGATTCCCAGTAAGGGCACATGCCTGAGTAATGGGTTCAATCCCCAGTAAGGGGGCAAGCAAGAGGCAACTGACTGATTCTCTCTCACATCAGTGATTCTCTCCCTCTCTTTCCCTCTCTCTAAAATCAATAAAAGAAAAAAATAGTGTTAAAAAAGAACTGATTCTGATAAAGTGAAATTTTCCAACTAAGAACTAGTGTCCTGCCTATAGTACTACCCTAGAGAGTAATGCAGCACAGATTCAAAAACACAGTACAATAAACATGGTCATCAATATATAACACCTAGTCATTAAATGTGTGCATCATTCACAACTACCACTGTAAGTGTAATAAAGGTGTACAATATGCTTTTAAGAACATACCAACAGCCACAGCTTTAGGTCAATAAAAATCATATAAATATGTTGTAGAATACACATGCAATCAAAAAGTAGTATGTAGGAGAAAACTAAAGTATCAATTCCTATTAAAAACATAATTGTAAATATAAATTAAGAACTAGAAATAACAGTATTTCAAATGCAGCTGTTACCCAACCACATACTTGTTCTCCTCTATAAAAATCTCTAATAGCCTAATAAAGAACTATGCCAACCTGCTAACCACACAATACAATTGTTTAAAAATCATCCTTAAAGTGCTCCTACTTGTAGACATTCCCAAGTGAGCAATTTCTCCTTCCATATGCAACACAATTTAAGAATTCCTCTGTTCCAGGCTGGTGTGGTTAGGGTGGATTAAGTACCGGCCTGCAAACCAAAACGTCACTGGTTTGGTTTCCAGCTGGAGCACATAGTCAGAGCACATGCCTGGGTTGCAGGCCAGGTCCCCAGTTGGGGGCAAGAGAG
Organism: Mormoops blainvillei; assembly: GCA_004026545.1. Classification (NCBI taxonomy): domain Eukaryota; kingdom Metazoa; phylum Chordata; class Mammalia; order Chiroptera; family Mormoopidae; genus Mormoops; species Mormoops blainvillei. The sequence continues at coordinate 42,664 of PVJD01006225.1, forward strand.
GCAACCAATCAACGTTCTCTTACACATCGATGTTTCTCTCCCTTTCTGTCTTCTTCCCTTTCCCTCTCTCTCTCAAAACAAATAAATAAAATCTTTAAAAAAAAAAAAAGATTTCCCCTGTTAAAAGCATTCTGTAAGTGGTGGTATGGAAATTTTTTTAATGCAGATTTTTATTAAACACATACCACTTTAAAAGTTTTAGCTTTTGCCCTGGCTAGTGTGGCTCTGTGGACTGAGTGCGGGCCTGCAAACCAAAGGGCCACTGGTTCAATTTCCAGTCGGGACACATTGGGTTGCCAGCCAGGGTCCCAGTAGGGGACACATGAGCGGCAACCACACACTGATGTTTCTCTCCCTCCCTCTTTTTCTTCCTCCCTTCCCTTCTCTCTAAAGGTAAATAAATAAAATTTTAAAAAACAAAAAAGTTTTAGGCTCCTACCCTGGCCAAGTAGCTCAGTTGGTTAGAGCATTGTCCCAATACACCAAGGTTGCAGGAGGGCTCCCTCATCAGGGCACATACAAGAATCAACCAATGAGCCCTGGTCGGTGTGGCTCAATGGGCTGAGTGCCAGCCTGTGAACCGGCCTGTGACCTTTCACGCAGTTCACAACTGCGTGCAGTTGTGTGCATGAGATTTTATTTATTTATTTATTTTTAGGAGGAAGAGAGAGAGGGACAGAAACACCAACATGTGATTGCCTCTTGCATGCCCCCTACTGGGGACCTGACCCACGACCCAGGCATGTGCCCTGCTGGGAACCCCAGACCAGCACAAAATCCACTGAGACACATCAACCAGGTAAATAAATAAAATCTTAAAAAAAAAATTCAACCAATGAACACATAAATAACTGAAATAACAAAAATTGATGTTTTTCTCTCCCCATTCCTCTCTTTAAAATCAATTTAGATAAAAAACTTTTAAAAATTTACAGGTTTCTTTTCAACTGTCATCATTAAGAGGAACTCTTCTATGTATCATTATACTTCAATGATTTCAGTAAATGATATGAAAAAACCTGTGCTGCCAGTTCTAAATTAGATAGCTACTGCCGTTTTTACATGGCTCAGTACCTATTACAGTCTTAGAACTTATCTTTAATACTCCTTTAGAATCAGACCCGAAAAACTAACATCTGGTAAGAGTAGTTCAGCTGCTCAAAAGATATCTGGACGACATTTGAAAAGGATATGGCAGACTCTCACAAGTAACTCTTAGTACACCAACGTTTGGGTTGTTATATTTTTTTAACATAGGACACCTTTAGAATAATGCTATATTTAGTAAAGCTAGAGTACTTCTCCAAAGCAATCCAAAAGTCCTAACAGGACAGGAAAAGAACCAGATTACCACCCCCACTCCACCCTTAAATGGACCTCATACCACAAACTGACATGAAAGTGACATTAAAAGGAAGGAGTGGCATTCTGGGTTTGTTGTTTTTTTAAAATTTCTATTTATTTATTTTTAGAGAAGGGGAAGGGAGAAAGAGAGGGAAACACTGATGTGAGAAACATCTATGGTACATGCTCCGACACGACAAGGAACTGAACCCTCAACTTAGGCATGTGCCCTGACTGGGAATTGAACTTGCAACCTTTCGCTTTTCAGGATGATGCCCAACTAAGCCACAGAGGTCAGGGTCCATGTTGTTGTTGTTTTTTTAATTTACATACACGGATGAGGCAGGAAAAGCACTAAATTCTACTCCTGACACTCATCATTTACATTGTGTCAACCTCAATTCTCTGGGACCGTCTGGCAAAGCACGCAGGAAAAGCTGAACCTCTCCAAGACCCGCTCAGCTCCAAGATGCTATAACTATATTTCAAAAGCCTTCTTATAGAATGCACACACTCAACAGTCACAAACTGCACTCTATTAAGAATGAGATTATCCAATAAAGCATTAAAGGGGTGATAAAAAACAAATGAAGTCAAATGATAATCCTACATGGGTACTTCCTCCTCTATACAAAAGCAAGAAAAAACTACAAGAAATCAAGCTCTGCCCTGGCTGGTGTGGCTTGTTGGGTGGAGTGTCATCCTGTAAACTGAAGCGTCTCCAGGTTCAATTCTCCATCAGGGCGCGTGCCTAGGTCGTGGGTTCAGTCCAGGTTGGGGCGCACTGGAGAGACAACGGACAGATGTTATCTCTGTCACATCGATGTTTCTCTCCCTCTCTCGCCCTCCCTTCCCACTCTCTAAAAATCAGTAAGCATGTCCTCAGGTGAAGATTAAAAAAAGCAAAAGAAAAAAGGAAATCAAGTTCTTTCAAAGAGAAAAGGCTGAAAAAACTAAATGCATTAGCCTTCATTCTTGAAGTTTTTTGTACATTGAAGAAAGCTTGACTCAAAAATCGTTTTTACACTTACTCGTCAAAAAGGACTCAACTAGCATCGATAAAATGAATAAATAAAAGTCGTACAACTTTTAACCAAAAGACTATGCTTGTGCAAGAAACCATCGTTAGAGAGAATGCTTAGTATACAAAACATCAGCCTCAAGCTCCTAAATTACATCATAAAAACTTTAAAGTATATCTTGGTATCTGTTTTTAATTTTACTTAAAATCAAATACCAACCTTCTAAATCGTCAACATTTCAAACCTTTGCTTGCCTAGGGAAAGAAAGCATCAGCTCCTCCAAAGGTACTTTTTTCTTCTTTTCCTCTAAGTCTGGAACTTTATTCTTGGTTTTGTGCCTCACGATCCTGTCAGTTCATCAACAGCCTAAAGTCCACGCGGGAGGAGAAAAGCACAACTGCTCCCCGCGCAGACTGGGGTAAAATGCAGTCGAGACTTGCACAAGCCGGATCACGAGACCACGCGGGTACAATTTCAAAAACTTAAGTTGAAGGTTTAATTTAAAAAAAAAAAAAAGCAAAGGAAACCTCTCCCCGTGGTACCTGGGCCTAAAGCCAATCCCAGTGGGTGTGTGTAGGGGGGTCGCTCCTCGACAGCGAGGCCCGGGCACAAAGTGCGGAGACGAGGCTGAGATGGAGGGTGCAGGGCGCAGAACAGAGCCGGTCCGCATCCCCGCCCGCCCCTCAGAACCGCGGACTCTGGCTCAGGGTGCAGGCCCGCCAGCGTCGGGCACGCTGACAGCTGCCACCGGCGCGGGGCTGCGTGGCCCCCCAGCCCGGCGAACCCCCGACCCACCCCGCCCCACCCCGCGGGCTGCCAGGCCGGCGCGGGCAGAAAAGGATACTCTCGAGTGCGGAAGGTCTCCTGAGTGTGCGCGATGGTGAAAAGCGACTCCTCGCCGGGAAGCGGCTTCACCAGCGGGAAAGGCTTGCGGCCCAGGAGCGGCGCCATCGCGTTGGCGGCGGCCGAAAGGAAGGCGACGGCTGCTCCACGAGCCCGCGGCGCAACACTAGGCCCGCGGCCCGGAGCGAGCGCCTGGCTCCCGGGGGTAGGGTGGGGGAGGGGAGGGGTGAGAGGGCGGCGCGAAGTCGGCTCCCTCACTAGTGGCGAGGCCGCGCGAGGGCCATGGAACGGGACGCAATGGCGCAGAATTCCAACGCACACCGATGCGCCGCCTGGCAGCCTCCAGCCAACCTCCACTACCGGTCCCCGCGTTCGGCAGTCACGACTCTTCAGCTGCACAGGAGGAAATTATTGAAAAATGGCGGGAGATTCCCCTCCTCCCCCGCGCCGGGCCAGCGTACACACTAACTTGCTCCCCTGTTGCGCCGCTGGCGAATGCTCCAATAGGCGGAGAGCTGGTAGGGGTTCACAGTATATTGGCTCAGAGGACCTGCCGCTCTGCGCTCGGGTCCCGCCCCCTTCCCCGACCGCGTAGTTGGGTTGCAACGCACTACAGGGCAGTATGAAGAGGTGAAAGGTCACGTTATGTAAGTGCCAGTGACAGGCGTGCGGGCCTCCAGCATTGGAGTTGAAAGTGGGGATAGCGGGGAACCGTCAAGTCGGGAATTGAAGGAAGTCAGGCTAGAGAAGCCTCCTAACACATACAGACACTGCGCCATCTGTCACCGACGGCGACACCGACATCCGGGCACCACTGTCCGTGTGGTGCGCTGGAGAGGGGGGAAGGGGGAATGCGCGGCCAGGGGCTTTGTCTTTCCACTTGTGCTCCGCCCCCTTCTTAAAGGCGCAGCGCTCGGCCACGCCCGGGGATGCGCGGGTAAAGCAGATGGGAGGAGGGGTTGGCGGTAAGTAACCCTAAGACCTCGCCCAAGCAAAGGTTCAACTGAAGGACAACTTGAGCCCCAGCCTTGCTCACCCCAAAGCTGAATGCTGGATGAAAGTGTGGTTGAGATCTGGGTATTAGTGTGGTGCTTTTTTTCTACGGGCTTGCTGCAAAGGATAATATGGAAGCTTCTTCGTAAAGGACATACCTATTAAAGAGACATCCATTCCTTCGAATCGTCTTTACTAGCACCTACAACATTCAGGGCTCTGTGTTGGTTGCTATAAGGGGAAAAAAAATAAGACTTCCCTGAAAAAAATAAGAGACAAATGCCCTGGCCAGGTGGCTTGGTTGGTTGGAACAGTCTCTTAAATAAAAAGGTCCCAAATTCGATCCCAGGGTCAGGGCATATGCCTACGTTGCAGGTTTGATGGTGAGTTGGGGCACATATGGAAGACAACCCATCAATGTTTCTTTCTCACATCGATATTTCTCTCCCTCTCTCTCTAAAATCAATAAACATATCCTCAAGTGAGGGTTTGAAAAAAAAAGAGAGACTTGACCTTGGGAGACACACACAAAAGAAAGAGAAAAAAATAATCACATATGTGATGAGTGCTGACCAAAATGCATGGTAAGAAGACAGCAATAACTGTGCTTGGAGAGTGAGGACATTTGGGCTGCTTCTCCAAGCAGACTATACCAAAATAGTCCAAAATTTGTTTGGCTATTTATTCAGTGCAATCAGAAGCGCACTGATAATAACTTTCTCCCCATTAAATTGTCTCCCTTGGGTCAAAGATTTTCAGTGGCCCCAGAACATCCTTCCCAGCCCCTTCAACAGGGCCAGACTGCTAGATGTCCGTGAATGCAGCATGCCAATACCAGCCCTTTTCCCGTTTCCTTCTCACCTTGAGGTGAGAAGTATACCCCCAGTAAAAGGAAAGTTCTAGGTCAGAGGCCACTTCTGTGAACATTCCTCTGATCATCTAGCAGAGAAGGGAGCTCATCTTCCTTCAATAGCCATTTCTTCTAAGAGGATTAGGAGAAACCTCAGAGGATATGGCATTTGAGTTGATGGTGAAAAGATTAGTACTTGGCAGAGAAATGAGACACAAACATCGTAGGCCAAGGGATCAGCAGGGCAGACTTAGTAAATTCACGACATGTACCTAAAAAGTAGGGGTTTTGAGGCAGAAAATATCAAGAGATGGGAGTGGCAAAAGAAGTGATCACCCTGGCCACAGCATGTGATGGTTGGAGTGGCCACTTAGAAGAGAATTGCAGTAGTTTGTAGCAGTGATACCAAGGGCCTCAAATGTAACAAGATCAGTGGACACAGGTGGACAGATTTGAGAGGCACAGACTAGATGACTAATGGGATAGACATTTGCAGGACTAGATACCTAACAGTAGACTACACACAAAGTAAAGACACCAAAAACAGTAAGGCAAAAAGAAAAAAAGAATTAAGGTCCTTGCCCAGTAGCTCAGTTGCTTAGCATGTCATCCTAATACACCAAGGTTCGGGTTTGATCCCCAGTCAGGGCGCACACAAGCATCAACCAATGAATGCATGAATAAGTGAAACAACAAATCCAAATCGATGTTTCTCTCTCTCTCCCTTGATCTCTCCTTGGCCCCCTCTATGAAAGGAAAACATGAAGAAACAATATAAAAAAAATTAATATAACTCTTCTGGGTGGATACCTTTATTCTTTTATTTATTTAACTTTATTTATTTTATTTTTAGACAGAGGGGAAGGGAGGGAGCAAGAGAGGGAGAGAAACATCAATGTGTGGCTGCCTCCTGTGCACCCCCGACTGGGAGCCTGGCCCACAACCCAGGCATGTGCCCTGACTGGGGAATCAAACCTGTGACCCTTTGATTCGCAGGCCGACACTCAGTCCCCTGAGCTACACCAGCCAGGGCTTATTTATTCATCTTTTTTGAGAGAGAGAGAGAGAGAGAGAGAGAGAGAGAAAGAGAGGAAGGAAGGAAGAGAGAGAAACATCAATTTTATTGTTCCACTTATTTATGCGTTCATTGGTTGCTTCTCCTACGTGCCCTGACCTGGGATTATACCCACAACCTTGGCTTGTCAGGACAACACTCTAACCAAATGAACTACCCAACCAGGGCGAATTTCCTTTATTTCTATGGCTTAAATGTACAAACAATGTAACCGATTAACACGATATTTTAACATCTTGTCCTGAAGATATCAAAAAAAAAAAAAAAAAAGGAGAGGCTAAGTTAACACAGCTATCAGTTTTCTGTTCTAATACTTTCATTGACTTGTTCTCCGAAATTTCTGAGTTTACTCCTCCTATCCAGTCTTCAGTGCCTAAGTCTCAACAAGCCCCAAGTGGACCACATCCTCCTAATTCCTAGAATTCCCCACTGCCAAAAGTATTTTTCCCCTCTGTGCCTATGTATTCCACATTTTCTCTCTAATGCCTTTTCCTGACTGTTCCAGCCCATATATTGCTTTCAGTGAATTCTCAAGTTTGAATCATTATTTTAGCAAAATTTGTTTAATGTACCTTCTCTCCCAACATTTGAATAAATAATAATAAAAGGCAGAGATTAAAATGTGTAGTTTCCAGGAATCTACACCAGAGTATCTACTGGTCAAAGTCAACTGCTTAGCAACAGAAATAATACTGTCTGCAGGAGCAGAGAACATTTCCCTATGCAGATCTCCACTGGAGAGTTTTATGACATGAGCTCAATCATTAGGGTCTGCTTTTGTGGGCAGTGTCATATGGAGCTGTGCCCTGCCAGACACCCATCCTTTACTAATTCAGACAGAAACCCTTGCTTAGACAGTTCCATCTTCTGACTGGTCTTTTCCTGACTGACCTGTTGGTTCCTTAAACTCAACACATCCCAAAAACATAATTTATTTTCTTTCTTTCCTTTATCATCTGCTCTATCTGGGTGTTTTTTAATTTCTATTAAGGGCCCCACCTTCCTCACAACCTCACAGGCTCAGCCTTGACATGTCTTGGGCTCTACAGTCATAGAGCCAACCAGATGCAATAGTCCCCACCACCCCTATATGCGGGGAAAAGTTCCAACACACCCAGTGGATGCCTGAAACCACAGATAGTACCAAACCCTCTACATGACAGAGAAAAAATTCTGGGAAGTCCTAAATTATAGCAGACCTGAGGGTGGAAGGAGGAGACAAGAGAGATTATTCAGTCGACAGATAAAGGGCAAAACCAACAAAAGACTACTTACATTCCTAAATGTATGTTAAAACTTTGAATTAACTTCCAAGTGGCTACTTCCACTGGATTATCTAAAGAGAGAGACTACCAGGCAGGTCAACTTCTTGTTTAACGCTTGAACTTTCCTGACTGTTGCCCACAACTAACCCAAAGTAGCAAATGCTCCTTCCTTATGGAGTCTGAACTAGCCCCAGCTTCACCTTCTCCCACTGTCTGTTACCAATGTAAATTCTTTCAAAACAACTTACATCTTTCTTTTCCAAACTGTCTGCATAAAAGAGCCATCTACCCTAAGATTGTGAGTATGTTTTTTTCTCCATCTAGCACTGCTGCTGGTGGTTTAGAATTCATGCTCCAGAACCTGGTCCTTTTCCTGGCTACAGTTGGCTAAATAAACCCTTTCGGTTTCTTTCCTTTAAAAAAAAATTTTTTTTAAATTTATTTTTAGAGAGAGGGGAAGGGAGGAAGAAAGAGGAGAGAAATATCAATGTGTGGTTGCTGCTCACGTACCCTCTATTGGGGACCTGGCCCCCAACCCAGGCATGTGCCCTGACCAGGAATCAACCAACTGGCAACCCTTTGGTTCGCAGGTTGGTGCTCAATCCACGGAGCCACACCAACCAGGGCATAAGTAAATGAATTTTTTAAGTGATAAAAATAAATAAAATCTTTTAGAAATAAATAAATTTTTAAAAGTGATTATGTATAGGGAAAAAAAGTAGGATGTGCTGAACAAAAACTTGTATGGCCGAAATCTTTTCTAAAAGAAAGGGTTTGTTGCCCTGGCTGGTTCCAGGTGGGGATCATGGGATGGGTAACCACACATTGATGTTTCTCTCCCTCTCATTCTCCCTCCCTCTCTCTAAAAATAAATAAATAAAATCTTTTTTAAAAAATTAAAAAAGGAATCCATGAGCCTGTAATAAAACTCAGAAAAAACAGAAGTGAAAGAGAAGGGAAATCTTTTACAGAAAGCTGTCAATGAATGAATATGGAAAGAATGATGTACAAAAATTACCATTTTGCAACCTCCTATGAGGTAATTGATTCAGAAATAGATCATCAATGGATGATGCTAACTAAGATCTGCGGGTGAAAGGTGGTTGGGGAGCCATCTAAAATTATCACTCCCTACAGTTATGTAAAAGCATCCTAAAGGTGGAAAAGCCTGAAAACATCACCTTAGCTAACTGATCAAACTCACCACCACCAATAATGGGACAAACTGACAATATCTACAGCTCACTTCTTCTACCTCTGTCTTTCTAAATAAACTTGCTCTTACTCAAAAACAAACAAAAAAAGCTTTTCTGATCCCAAAGCCTCCAAGATTCTTCTCTGATCCCCAGGAGTATTTTACCCTCACCACCCCCACAACACAAACTCCTATCTAGCTTCTCTGCCTCACCAAACTATACGCTCCTGAAAGGCAGAGACCACGTGTCTACCAGTTGTATTTTACGGAGAAGCCAGGACATGCTTTCAATATTTGTAAAACAAATAAATGCCATTTTCCAAGATAATGAGCAAATTTGCTCCCATGCACTTACCTTTTCCACACTCCAAACTAACTTCTCGTGTAAAAATCCATCAAGCTCTATTGATTTTTGTGCTTATTCATATTCAATGAATTTAGTTAGTGGGTTCATATGTATTTTTCTTAGTAATTAAAATGTGCCTATGTATTGGGCCTACCTCTCCCTGGAAGAAATTTACAAGTTGTTTGTTTATAACTTGCTTTTTCCCCTTCTTTTCCTACTCCTCCTCCTAACCCTGACCCGCATTTAGATTCCAGGATGGTAGTAGAGACTCCTAGCCTGAATTTCTTGGAATATTAAGTTGTGCTAAAATAGAAGTCAATAAAAGAAAAGAGCAGTTTCTATTACACCTTTTTCATCATCCTCCATGTTCCTTTGTGGGCTCTACCTACCACCCCTATGCTCTGTCAGGGCTCCCCACACAGAACTGGGCCACACCGCAGGTGAGCAGGGGGTGAGCCAGCAAACTGGTCCCTGGTGCCAAAAAGGTTGTGGACCCCTGCTCTATGTAGTTTCATGGAGAGATCCAGCCCGGAGCCAGTCTATCAGCCTCCTGAGGGATGAGATCCCTAGCCTCCTGCTCCTAGTCCTAGCCCCTGGTCACGATGTAACCACGAATGTCAACTGCTCCCTCTCCTTTTTAGTTTTCTCTCCTGCTTACCTTTTGCAGGAGAGAAAACCAACACTTGATTTCAATTGTTTCTCATTCATAGAAACTCTATTTTGGTTCTTTTCCAAATCTGCCTGGTCATTTTTTATGATCTTAGTAGTTATACTTTCAGTAACTTCCTGTTTTTAAAAAACTTATTGATTTTGGAGAGAGAGAGAAACATTGATTTGTTGTTCGACTTACTTATGTATTCATTGGTTGATTCTTGTATGCACCCTGACCAGGGATTGAACCTGAAATCTTGGTATATCAGGACGACACTCTGACCAAGTGAACCACCTGGCCAGGGCAACTTCCTTTGTTGAAACACATTAAAGCATACTTATTTTATGTACCACATACAATTCCAGTATCTGTGACATTAATTTGACAACTTGATAGTACGTTATGTTAAATTTTTTTAAAAAAGCCAACAAGGTACGACAAAAATAGGGCAGCAGAACTTGGGTTCTAGTATCATCCCAGAAACCTGAAGCCCCTGAGAGAAATGCGAGGAATCACTTTAGAAAATACTGAAATGAAATTCCTGAACATACAGAATGTAGAATTCTTTTCAACCATGACTCTTACTGTTTTCCTTAGGAACCAGGAGCAGAAAGGAACTAATGGATGGAGATCAGACTTGTGATTTGCCAGGGCCTCGGGGAAGGGACAAATCCGGAGCAACTGCTTAATAGGTATGGGGTTTCTGTTTGATGTAATGAAAAGTTTGCAGCTAGAGAGCAGTGATGATTGCACCATATTGTGTATGTACTTAGCACCGCTGAACTACACACTTCCACATGACTAAAATGATAAACTTTATGTTATGTATACTTTGCTAAAAACTAAACATAAAACTTGTGAATGCCTAAGGACCTAGAGCTATGGAACACGCACCAACTGGTTGCTGCAGTGTACACAGGACCAGCTGTATAATTTGAACTGCATGCCGGCTTCAAAGGGCATCTCCAAGTCATTTTCATCAAAGTCACTCTGTAGGAGTAAGACAATGAGTAGAGCCCAGCCCACAGTGACTTCACAAGCACTCAAGCCACCTCCCCCAGGCCCTAGCCCCACAACCTTCAAGAATGAAGCACTCAAGAGACCAAAAGGACATATTTCAAATAGTTTAATTTTAAAAATAATCTATTCAGTGCTAAAATATGTCTTCACTCACTGTTGCCCATTTCCATTTCTTAAACTTTTATGAAACAAAAAATAAAATCACAAAGTTCAATTAAACATGCAGATTTCAAAGAAAAGGAATCTTTCTAGAAAGTCTGAGCTGCAGGGGTACTGTGGGGGATGAGTACTGTTGTCAGACTTCATATTCCTGCTGGGGCAGTTTGCGGCATGAGTGCTGGGGACTGGGCAGGAGGCAGAGAATGCTGGAATGAAACATACAGGTGAAAACAGAAAGCTGCACGTGTATGTGTTTGGGGAAGGGGATGGTTATGGTGGGGTACAAAGAATTGTCAGCAGCTAGAGAGCCCATGAGAGGCAGGATAACCTCAGGAATGGGCCGAAGTGCCAGGGCAGCAAGAAATCTATATGGACTTTTCTGCCCTTATGTGGAGAAAAGTCCCCTCCCTTCAAAGTCTCTACCCAGGCATTCTCCAATAGCCACCTACAGGGCACCCAGCCCTATGGGGAAGTCCAGGAATCTACAGTCGCTATTCAAATTCAAGTAACTCTTGGCACTCTCTTCTCTAAAGGGTGCCTTCCACATCTCTTTCCTCTTGTAGAAGCGCCAGCAGCTCAGTCCAGAGGTTCTGGAGCAGAGGCTGCTATCTGGAGGTGATAGATGAACCTTGGGATGGCTGATGCTCCAGCCTACTTGGGGTACTGAAAGGACGTGAGCACTCCTCAGGAGCAAGCAGACACAGGTGCCAGGGATGGGAAGATGATGCTAAAACCCCAAGTCCCATGTCAGCCTTCCAGCCTAGAAGGCTCTATGGGCAGGCTCTGGACCCCGGCGCTTGCCTTTATCCCAGCAACACAGCATGGCCAGAACCAGAATGCAATAAATAGAGGCAGGGGGCCAGGAGGTGAAGGGCGCCATGATGGTGCTAGCTTTCTGACGCTGTCTGCGGCAGTGCAGGTTGGTCCACACAAAAGCGTTTTAGGGGTGGGGCACCCGAGTCGTCCTCTTCCTCAGCAATCTAGGAGCAGCCAGAACATGGAATTATAGGGCCAGCCCTCTGAACTAGAACCTCCCCATCCACCCTGATTACAACCCAGAAGCCCAAAGCCAACCTTCTCATAGATAACCAAACATTTACCCCTACCTTATAACCTGGAGACACCCTTTCCCTCCCTGCCTCCCCACCCTACTATACTAGAGCACATTCCACAATATAGGTGAAATTGACAGCAACAAAGTGCTTCCTTTTTTTCTTAGAAACTGGGAAACCCAAAAAGTGCCTCCTTACCTGTGTCTCCAGTGGAACTGGTTCTTCCTTCGTGAGGGTTGGAGGTTCATCAGCCACTTCTGAGGCAGGCAGGGAGGGCTCTGAAAAAGCAGCAAGGTCAGCATAACTGCAGGGCCTCCTGACGCGGGAGACTCCTGTAGAATCTGCCTTAGGCTGGCGGACCTTTCCTAAGAGCTATGTAGATGTGCCTTGGTTAAGAGGCAACACTGACTGAAAAATCAACAGACATATATTTTAGAAAAAATCTGTACTATAAGAAGAAACTTATAGGAGATAATGCGAAGAGCATAAACTCTGAAGTTAGAAGGAATGTAAATGGAGACACCCAGTCCCACCAGTTACTGGCTATGCGATCTTGGATAAGCAATTTAAACTTTCTAAGACTCTACTTCCTCATCTGTAAAACAGAGATAATAGCTTCTATTTCACAGGGTTTGGGAGAGAATTATACCAGGCATTAAATATTGAAAGTGCTTCACATAGAGCTTGGCATTCACTTGTGTTACTTATCTTCTTCCTTCATTCTGTGAGAGGGGAAAATACAGCCATTCTCCAAAATAGCCCAAATTGTTAACAAATAGCTTGAGGCTGCCAGACTCTGTGGTACTTTTTCTAACCACTTACTCTAAAGAGGAGAAACAGCAACAGCAAGAGGCAAGGCCCCTCCAAGATGCTCGTCCTGGGTCAACTGAGACTCACCCTCGAGGATCTCCTGGCCCAGAGTAGGAGGCTGAGAGTCATCTGTGCGGAAGTCAGAGGTGTGTGCTGGGCTCAGGGACTCGCTCTGCTGGGGGCTGGGGCTTGAGTTAGTGCTGCTGTCCACCTTGAGTTGATAGACATCAGATACCGAACTCTGGTTGCTGTTTTCATCTGAAAACCAAATAGGACAAAGGCAACAGCTGAAAGTGGTAATTTTTCCTCAAGAGTAACTTGGTACAGAGCCAAGGGCCTGGTGTCTCCATAGGCAGCCATAGACACATCAGGTACAATGATCACTGCTGCAGATGGGCTCTGAACTGGAGGCAGACGTACATAGGGCTTCTATGCGCTGCAAATCAACAACAGTCTAAGTTGATTAGTTTAAGCATTTTCTATTCCATGGCATATTCTAAGCACCAGGTGCAGTTAGAATCTTTAAATTTATGCAACATGTATATTTCAGGAAGGTCAGGATACTGTTACCATTACCTACCTTTTATAGCTCAAGACCTGATATTTTCTTACTGTCCAGTGGAAGAGAGGGACATAGCTATTCCTCTCAACCTTTCTCACAACACAAAATGTGCAGAAAATGATAAAATCTGTCTGGCCCTCTGCCAGGGTATCCAACCTACGGGCCACACGCAGCCCAGGACGGCTGTGGATGCGGTCCAACACAAAATTGTAAAAACTCACTTTTTTTGTGTGACTATGTGTCACAATGTATTTAATGTGTGTCCCAAGACAACTCTTCTTCCAGTGTGGTGCAGAGACACCAAAAGGTTGGAGACCCCTGCTGGTCTAGGCTATCTGAAGGAAGAGGGTGGTGGTGTCTAGAGAAGTTCAGCGCAGGCCCTTCAGTGGCCCAGGCACCATCTGATGCTTCAAGGGCCAAGGGAGTCCCACGTGGCAAGCTGTCTGAAGACTAAAGTCATTACCTATGTTAGAAACATTGGAGTCTAACAACTCCTCCCTTACCTCCAACAGCCAGTCACCAATTAGGACTCATCCTACTACTCTATCAGTTGTGTTCACTCTTTCCTCTTCTGCTGCCTTGGTTCAGGCCTCATCATCTCTGGCCTGGCCTCCAGCAACAGCCACCTCGCTGCCCTTCCTTCAATACCAGGTACTCCCACTGTACCTCACACCTCTGCCAGCATGATCTTTTTAAGCCCTTCAATGATTCCCTGCTGCCAAAAGGATAAATTTCAAATCCCAGTGCTTCTCTGGGGAGGCACAAGAAGGCGCTGTCATAATGTACAAAGTCCTCTGTGATCTCCAGGCTCACTGCCTGTTATTAGTCTGTACACATCCCTTGGCTCCAGCCAAGACTGATCCTAAGCGAAGAGCTGCTTCACGCACAGGTGGCTGTTACGATGTGCTCTTTCTAGTCTTCCTGGAAAGCCTGTCCTCCCTATACAGGCCAAGACTGAGCTCAAGCACCATGTCCTCCACAGAGCTCTGTATCCTAGGCTCCGTTGGGTAAAAATGACCATCCTCTCATTTATGCTCCTGTTGTATCCTGTGCACACCTGCATTTATTATTTTACAAACCAGTTTCCTTCCATTATACTTTATGCAGATAGGCTCTGTGGTTTACTGTTCCTTGAATCTCTTGTGCATAGTATTTGGCATACAGTAGGAGGTCACTAAATGCTCACTGAATGAAAAGGATGAGATAGATGGTGGTTAGATTGAGAAAATGGAACCTTGTATGTCTCTATAACTATTGCACACCTCACACATAGCTGGAGAGCCTTCCTCTTATATTGCCCTTCCTACAGAACACTGACCCTGGGGTTGGGAGAGGATTGGGGAAGGGATACCTGCATGCTCCCAGACTAGTTCTGGAGAAAACTGTAAGCCCTTTCTATTCTTTACTACTATGAAGTCTACTATCTTCTATGCTAAAATGAAAGCTGCATTTTATTTTATTTTTTAAAAGATTTTATTTATTTACTTTTTTAAGAGAGGGGAAGGGAAGGTGAAAGAGAGGGAAAGAAACATCAATGTACAAGAGAAACATCAACTAGTTACCTCTTGCACGCCGCCAACCAGGGACCTGGCCCGAAACCCAGGCACATGCCCTGTTCTGGAATTGAACTGGCAACCTTTTGGTTTGTGGGACAATGCCTAAACCACTGAGCCACACCAGTCAGGGCTGAAAGCTGCATTTTATTATAAAAAGAATAAAGCTCTTAAAAAAAAAAAAAGAAAGAAAAACAAAAAGACAAAAAAAAAAGAATAAAGTTCTGTCACTCTTGAACTTAGGAAAACACTTTTTTTCCTCAGAGCATCAGCTTCCTTAACTAGAGATGATAATAACTGCCTGGTTTATATCACAGGCTGATATAAGAATAAAAATGAGAAATAAAAATGAGACTGATATAAGAATAAAAGTGCTTTACAACAATAACTGCCACGCAGGTGTAAGAATGCAGTGCTAACACAGGCAGGACATTTACTGAAGACTGATTTAGGAGGCAGAACTTGTGCCAACAAGGGATAGGCAGATGCCCTGGCTTCGGGTGGCCTATTCTCAGGCACTATCATAAAGTATACAGTCTAAAGGGAAGAGCTTCTGATACAAAAAAACAGGAGCTAATGTGAGGTTTGTCACTTATGAGTTATGTGACTTTACATACATAACTTCACCTCTCTGAGCCTGTTTCCTTAAAATGGAAAATGAGAATACTATCATCTATCTTGCAGGGTTATTGTAAGGCATAAATGAAAAGATTTATGTATATAGTGCCTAGCAAGATACCAGCAAAACAGTAGGCACTGATATGATACATAGAACTATTCTTATTATTAATGGGTTCATCAAAGTTTTCATTTTCCTGCAAGGAAGACATATGGATGCAACTCACCCTGGAATTCAAGAAGGAGAGAGGAATTGGCTGAGGCATCAGAGGGAAAGCCATTAGGTTCCCGGGCTGCTGAACCATTCGATTTTGACTTTTCTTTCTAGAAAAGGAAAAAAAGAGGAATATGACAGAGCCAACCAGAAGACTGAGAGGCAGACTGGTGCTTTTTGAGACACCACAGAGGTCTGGATTAGGACGGAACAGGAATAACAACAGTGGTTTTGAGAATAAAGGGCCTAAGGCATAACAGATCCTAGACAAGGTGTCTACAAGCTTCAGTGTCACCATCTGTAAAATGGACCCTCTCAGCGCTAATATCTTGAATCAAAAGTGAAAGATACATATGCTTGCACTAGATATCTCCCTGTGGCACCCTTCTGCTTTCTGCCCTGATCAGAATGCTGTGTCTATAACCCTTCCGTATGTGGATGTGCAAGAAACACAAAATACTCATTTGAAAAAGACTCCTATTTTAGTAGCACGGCAGGAAAAATAAATGAAAGAAGAAGGGACTGGAAAAAGGAAGGAGTCACTTTACATGTGATGCAAGAAGTTATAGAACAAAGGGGCTCCTGCTAGCTCTATTCCTGACCAATGAAACTGGTTCATCATTCAAAATGATCACCCTACTTCAATCTTTGTCTAATACATGACTTCATTAAAGCAGGATGTAAGTTACACACCTTAGGGAACCAGAGCAGGAAGATAAGGGCTAGCTTGCAACAAGCAAGCCCACAGGAAAGGAAACTTGCAAATGAGAGTGTCCCAACAACCAAAAGTTTAGGGGTAATTTCAAATTCACTAATTCATACTGTTTATACATGTCTCTTTAATTCTATGTGCACTGTACTAGTAATAATACAATTTAGTTTTTGTTTATAACTCTCAATCCTATCTCTGCAATAAATCAACT
The DNA here is from genome assembly GCA_004026545.1 of Mormoops blainvillei. NCBI lineage: Eukaryota > Metazoa > Chordata > Mammalia > Chiroptera > Mormoopidae > Mormoops > Mormoops blainvillei. The sequence goes on from PVJD01006225.1 coordinate 59,160, forward strand.
GTACACATTTATGCATGTCCTTCCCTTCATTTTTTCCTATGCAGACATAATTTTAATGTAATTACACTTTATCACTTTACTAAACTACATAAACATGATTTTTAATAGCTGCATAATATTCCATATACCATAACTCACTTAATAACTTCTCAACAATTGAACATTTAGCTCTAGTTTATTTAGGATTGTGTTTGTTTATTATTACTAGGAACAAAGCCACAAGCCACAATGCTCAACTTTCACTTTTTCCTGAATTATTTTATTCAGATAAAACTCACAAAAGTATATTCTTTCTAGATCAGGAAGTATAAACGTGTCATTTTCCTTGAAATACACTGTACCCCACCACTGTCTAAAAGGATAGTGGCAATACAGGTATTTGGTGTACTAGTTTCACAAACACTCGTGCCAGCATTGGACTTTATCATTATCTTTTTTCTGATCTCTGAATGTTTTCATCATTTCTGATCTCTGAATGTTTTCATCATTTTGTGTTCATGTAAAATACATATTTCACTATAGGAAATTCTGGAAATACAGAAAAAGAAATGAAAATCACAGACAACCTACACATATATCTGTAAGAAAATGGATCGTAGTATTATAACTTGCTTCCCTTCCCTCATTCACTGCATTAAAAACATATTCCTATGCCACTGAGTAATCTTCTACATCTTTTTTATAATGGTTACAAAGCTTTACAACATACAGGTGCACAGTAACTTAATGAATTCTACAATAAGATCTTTACTTTGCTTGCAATTTTAAACACTATGAACAATACTGTAATGCTGAACATGGTAGATGTATCTTGTACACATCTGATTATCTCCTGAGGATAAATTCCTAGAGATAAAACTTCCAGACCTAAGGGATAAATATTTTGAAAGTGTTTTAACCCCTCAGTTTTACTGAGTTAGTTATGCATGACAAATTAAACTGTAAGATATTTAAAGTGTACACTGTGTTGATTTGATATACATATACATTGTGATCTCTCCCACCATTTAGTTAACACATGCCTCACTGAAATCTTTATGGTCAGCTTGACCTGTATAAAGTTTGTGCCAATCTACTCTCCCATCAGCAGTGAGTGTCCCACTCTTGTATTCTTCACAGTTTTTTCTTTACCAATTAGATAATCATTTTCCATTTTTCCTGATCTAACAGGTCTATGCTAGAACTTTAGAAGATGGCACACTACCATGGATCACTGGAGGATAAGATAAACTGATGGACCTGAGGGTGCAGCTCAGAAAGCAACGCAAACACTGTTAACAGAAGCCCTTTGAAGAGACAAAGGGAGTTGAGTCCTGTGCAGAGAGAATTTGAATAGGAAAGAGCCAGACACTTATATGGGAGAAAGGGGGTGGAGTGTGGAGGTTGTTTCTAGCAGTAATGGTATCACTGGAGCCAGGGTTGGGTAAAGAATAAAGGGTGGTTCCAGAGCCCTCTTAACTTTCACCCTCCAGCTCTCTGGGCTTGGCAATGACAGGAAGGATGGCTGCACCTGCATAAAGGTAGTGCGTGGAAGACCAGTACAAGGGAGTTCCCTGGGAGGCAAGGGAAGATGGCAGATGGAAAAGAGAAAGACTGAACCCTGAAGCTAACCCCTCTATCCCTTAAAATCATTTAAAGGTGGGAAAACCAGAGCTTAAGCTAATATACTCCCCTCAGTTACATATACTAGCCAAGACAGCTTAGAGTCCCAAAGGAATAACAGATAAGTGAACAGAAAAAAATAACCAGACACTGGAGGAAAGCAAACACCATGGAAGACAATAAACAGAACAAGCTATACCAGAATGGTAATGAAAAAGGAAAGTTTATATAAAACATAGCGAGTCCGCTCACAAAGATAAGGATGATATTGGAAAGCTGTTTGGAAGAAGAATCAATTGAGAAAATTAGTATAAATAATTGTTCAAAATAAAAATTAAGTAAATGAATTTAGTAGCAGAAATAAATACAGCTGAAGAAAGGATTAATGAGCAAAAACTGGGTTGAGAAATCAGAATAGGGAAATTAGGAAAGAATGAAGACATTACATAAATGAGAGAAAGGTTCAGAAATAAAGAAGCTGGATGTGATCATTACAGGATATTCTTATAGAAGTCCTAGGAGATCAAAGACAGAAAAGAAATTCTAAAAGTTTCCAGGAATACAAAAGGATCACCTACAAAGAATCGAGAATTATTATTAGGGAACTAAATGGTGATGGAAAAAATACAGTAGACAAACCTACCAGTTTACAGTGGAAAAAAAAAGAATTAGACTGACATCAGACTTCTCAACAGCAACACCAGGAGTGCAACTGAGTAATAATTTTAAAATGCTGAAAGAAAATCACTTTAAACCTAGAATTCCATATATAGGTAAAATTATCAATTAAACATGAAAATAAAACAAAGATATTTTTAGGGATAAAGATATATTTTCAGGACGTTTATTCTACAAAAGCCCTCTTTGAAAAAATTCTTGAAGGATGGATTCCAGCAAAAAGAAAAATGAATTAGGAGAAAACAATAATAAATAGGCGGCAAAAGGTTAATAAATAACTAGTAATGTTTATTTCTCTAATTAAGCAATGAGTAAAATAAGAAATATCTGTAAAAAACTGAATATCTAATTTAAAATTCCAGTCAAAACTAAGTACAAGGTAGGGATGGAGGTGGGACAGGAGTAGAGACCAGAGATGGGGAAAATGTATTGTGGGTCCTGCCAGGTTCAGAGGGAAAATACAGATTTTCATAAGCTTTACAGGGAAAGATATTAAGTCTCAAGTTAGAGGTAGCCAACAGTAAAAAAAGAATAGAACTTTCAAATCAGAAGAAAATTTAGTCATCATGAGGCAAAGAGAGAGAAAAAAGCAAGTGTATGGCAGAAATCCTTGTCCCTATTAAAAGGATTTTTAGGTGGTCACATTTTCCCAGCCTACCAGGCCACTAGATGTGCCACAAGCTATTAAAAACATGCAAAGCAAGTATATATATTTGTCCTGAGGCAATTTCTAGGAAACTCCTTAAATTCCTGAAAATACCATTTGCCATCCTTCTACTCTTCCTGCTGCTTGGAACCTGAATGTGCTGAGTGAATGACGGCTAAAGCCTGACCTTGGATTACAAGGTCAAAAATGGAATGGGGAATTGTTTAATGGGTATAGAGTTTTCATTTTGCAAGATGAGTTCTAGTGATTGGTTGCACAACAAGGTAAATGTATTTAACACTACTGAACTATACACAATAAATGGTAAGATGGTACATTCTATGGTATGTGTAGTTTACCACAATTAAAAAGAGTAAAATGAATAAAGTCATTACTCTCTAAACATCTTTTTCTTTTTCTTTTTTTTTTTTAAAGACTTTATTTTATTTTTTAGACAGAGGGAAAGGGAGGGAGAGAGGGAGAGAAACATCAATGTGTGGCTGCCTCTAACGCACCTCCTACTGGGGACCTGGCCTGCAACCCAGGCATGTATCCTGCCTGGGGAATCGAACCAGCGATCCTTTCGTTCACAGGCCAATGCTTCATCCACTGAGCTACACCAGGCAGGTAAAATTATTTTTCAAAGGAGCAGAAAGGTTAGAAGAATCTGGGTCCCTGGGTAGTCTTGGATCAGAGTCACCACACTAGTCCTGGTGTTTTCTCTAAGAAGAGAGGTTTCTTCTTTTTTTTTAACAAAGCCTTTCTCTCTCTCTCTCTCTCTCTTTTAAATTTATTGATTCGAGAGAGAGAGAGAAAGAGAGACAGAAAGGAAGGAAGACAGGAACATCGATTTGTTGTTCCACTTATTCATGTATTCTTTGGCTGCTTCTAGCGGGTGTCCTGGTCCAGGATTGAACCTGCAACACTGGCATATAGGGATGACACTCTAACCAAGTGAGCTACCTGGCCAGAGCTGAAGAGACATTTCTTAAGGCATTAAAGAAAAATCTTAATTATGTTGTCTACATTAAAATTAAAATATTCTTTCACTCAGGTAGCATAAAGAGAGTGCAAAGACAAGCCACGGAATGGAAAAAGGTATGGGTAGTATATAATTTAAGAATTTGCCCTGGCTGGTGTAGCTCAGTGGATTGAGCGTTGGCCTGCAAACCAAGGGGTTACCAGTTCCATTCCCCAGTCAGGGTACACGCCTGGGTTGCGGGCCAGGTCCCCAGTAGGGTGAGTGCAGGAGGCAACCACACATTGATGTTTCTCTTCCTCTCTCCCTCCCTTCCACTGTCTAAAAACAAAATAAATAAAATCTTAAAAAAGAAAAAAAAGAATTTATGTCCAGTCCTGGCTGGTGTGGCTCAGCTGGTTGGAGTACTGTCACATAAACAGAAAAGCCACAGGTTTGACTCCTGGTCAGGGCGCATACCTAGGCTGCGTGTTTAGTCCTGGCTGGGGTGCTTACAAGAGGCAACTGATCAATGTTTCTCTCACACATCGATATTTCTCTCCCCCTCTCTAAAATCAGTAAGCATGTCCTCAGGTGAGGATTAAAAAAAAAAAATTATGTGCAGAACAGAGAATTCCTAAGAGTCATAAGGAAAAGACCACAACTTAATAGACTTAGGCATTTCCTAAAAGAGAAAACCCAAAGGCTAATAAACATTGAAAAGGTGCTAAATGTTATTAGTAATTATACAATCAATCATCAAATTAAAGCCAAAATGAGATATCTTTGCATATAAATTTAACAATACTAATTGATGAGGATTTGGGAGTATTTTTTTTTTAAAGATTTTATTTATTTATTTCAGAGAGAGGAGAAGGGAGGGAGAAAGAGAGGGAGAGAAACATCGATGTGTGCAAGAAACTTCGACTGGTTGCACCCTAACCTGGCCCGCAATCCAGGCATGTGCCGATAGGGAATTGAACCGGTGACCTTTCAGTTCACAGGCCTGCGCTCAATCCACTGAGCCACACTAGCCCAGGCAGAGTTTACTCTTGTATTAGATTTATTAATTATTGCATTTCTATTATTTGTCTTCTTATCATTATTATTATTTTATATCCTTATGATTTATCTTTTAGGTAATAATGTCTGGTAATTTAACCAACGACCAACAAAAGTGGATACTGAAACCTAATTTTGTTCACCCCTGTAAATTGGTAAAATCACTCACTTTGGAAAACAGTTTAGCATTAGCTAGTTTAAGTCAAAAAACACAGACCCCCAAGGCCCAGCAAGTCCACTCCTAGGAAAACTCATGCACATGTTGACTCCACACTGAATTAGAATATTCACAGGAGCACTGTTCTTAGTATCTCACACTGGGAACAACCCAAACATCCACACACGGAACAATCAGAAAGATAAATTATGGTATAGTTCTATAATGAAATTCCATGTAGCAACAAAAAAAGAGCAAACAGTTCCAAAGACAACATGGATGAACTTTATAAACATAATGCTGAGCAAAAAAGCAAGACACACAAAAAACAGACACTTCATGATGCTGTTTATGTAAAGTTTAAAATGCTGGCAAATGACTAGAAAAGTAGTAAGAAAAAGAAACGTAGGAGCCACATTTCCTCTAGAGGAGAGGGAGAAGATATTGGGAAAAGTCACACGGAGGCCTTGGGGAAGAGTTGGCAATGCTCTGTTTTTTAACCTGGGTTAACAAGGGTATCAGCTTTACATTTACTCATTATACTGGACATTTATGTTTTATATACTTTTATGTCTGCTTTATATTTGAGATTTTTCAAAAATAATTAGGGAAAAAAGAAGATAATCTCGGTGTTTTATTACCCAAGGAACATGTAGATAAATGTGATCACTGTATGTAAGAGAATACAATGCAAGAGTCAAAGGTAGAAACTCTATTACAGTTATTGAAACACTGGGAGTTCCCAGAAATAAGGTTGAACAAAACAGAATAGAGGTTTATACACAATGCTACACTTAGATGTAAAAATTTTAAAACACCAATATGAAACAATGCCGTGTATTTTTCAAGAATACACAGGTGTCCAAATAAAGCCATGGAAGAGAAATAAGAATGGCACATACACATATAAAACACATAAAAATGCACTGCAGTGAATAACTAATTGGATAAAAGCAAACAAGAGTCAGCAAACTTTTTCTTAAAGAGCCAGATAATAAATATTTTAGACTTTGTGAGCCATTCAGTCTATGGCAACTACTCAACTCTGCCATTATAACTCAAAAGCAGCCACACAGTAAGGAAACCAATGGGCACAGCTGAGTTCCAAAAAGCTACACTGACACGTACAGGGAACAGGCCTGGGCTGCAGTTTGCCAAGCCCTGGAAACGAGGAATGTGTTGAGGAAAGGCATTAAAGGGAGGCTCTGTGTGGGCTAATGACAGAGGGTGCCTTTATGTATTTTATACTCAAATCTGGGAAAATAAATTCCTTTATCATTAAAAATCAATCAAAGAAAGAAAACGGTACCTTTTTTTTGTTGGGATTTTCTTCCACACTTACCTCCTTGCTGTCTGTCACAGGAACCCACTTAAATATCCTAAGGGATGTGTCACCCACAGTCACCCACTTTTTCTCCCTAAAAGAAAGACACTTCTTAGGACCAATAAAACAATAAAATAGATTTTCTGCTCATAACTTGTGCTGCCCTACTTCACAACAGATCACTCCTTCAATCTTAAATGCCTTCTAAACTTCCCATCAGTCTAATTACACCGTAACTTTCAGAGCAAAATCATCCCTATCAGAAAAACTTCTGTCAAATGCCTTTGGCTCTGAACTCTCTACTTGTCACCTTTCCTTCCATACAATGTACCAGAACTGTTTTCCACTTCACAGGCTACACCAATATAGAATGCCAGCACATTTTCAAATTCAGGTATCTACCTAGCATCTCTTTATTTTCCAAAAATTAATTCAATTTCATGGATACTTATAAAGCCCTATTATACAAGACCCTGCAGGATGTAAAGTATGTATAAGATATGGTCCCTACTAGGGGAGCTCATTGGAAGGAAAAAGGAAATTATTGAAGGTGGCAAGGGTGACAAGGCTGAAAGACAGAGTAAGCGCTGGCCTGTGATCTGAAAGGTGGCTGGTTTGACTCCCAGTCAGGATACATGCCTGGGTTGCCGGCCAGGTCCCCAGTAGGGGGCATGCAACAGGCAACCGGTCAATGCTTCCCTGAAACAACGTTTCTCCCACACATCGATGTTGCTCTTCCTCTCTTTCCTCCTCCCTTCTCCTCTCTCTAAAATAAATAAATAAGTAAAATTAAAAAAGAAAAGAGTAATTAAGACTAGGATATACCATGGATGGGAGGACTCCTATGATTCCTGTGGAAGTCTGGGTTGAAATACAACTCCACTGAAAAATAATCACAGGTCAGGATGCTTCCAGCTAACAGAAGCAAGCCTTACACTGGCTTCTGGAAGAGATGAAGGTCAAGCCATGGAAGGACTAATTTACAATTTTATTTTAGAGGAAGTAAATTTTGAGATAAGCCTTAAAAATATAAGTTGCTTTATTTTTACCCCCAGGCACATACCTAGGGAAAGGCAAGTGATACTCTTGAATAAGGCAGTAAATTATGGACAAGCAGAGGTGGGAAGCCTGATATGACTTCTGAAAGTTTCAAGTCCAAATGTGACAATATAAAAAGACAAAAAAATGTAACTGTTGTTACTGTTGCTACTGATGATGCTATTCAGCAAATGACATCACAGGAATGTAAAAAAGACACTGAGATGTAACAGAAAGAAGAATGAACTAAAGACTTAGAATAGTGGATGTTAATTCCTGGACAAGACTCTCCATTCCCTCAATTATTTAACAAATATTTAATATACAAGACCCTGTGATAGGCCCTGGGCACACAAGAGACAAGATGCACAGTCCCTACAATCACAGATGCTACACTTCAGTTGTAAACAGACATCAAACAACTCCTTTTACTATTAGTCACTTAATCATTAAGTTTAATCACATACAATTGCCATTTTTGTAGGTTAAAAGTCAAATACAGGAAATATCTTATGGTCCAACCTACAATTATGGTTAAGTTTTACGAAGGGGACCTGATCTAGATTGGGGATCTTGACAGGTGTCCTTGTGGAACCAACTTTTAAGCTGAGCTAAGAGTTAACTAGGCAAGAGGGATGTGAGTTTGAGGAAGGATGCCAGGGAGCTGGAATAATAGTGTGGCTTCAACTGAAAGATGGCAAGCATCTTGGGAAAGAGGACAGTTTGAGCCAGGCAGGACCAAGGTTGGTCTTAAGAGCAAGAAGGGGTCACTGAAGCATTATTTTCTTAGCAAGAGAGTGCTGTGAGATTTGCACTTGAGAAAAATGACATCACTCTGAGTGTAATGTGAGCGATGGACTGAGGAATGAGCAAGAGATGAAGCAGGAAGATCATAGGAGGCTGGTACAGGGTTCTGGGTGAGAAAGGGTGGTCATCTGGCCTAGGCTGCTGGTGGGGGCAGAGAATGCCAAAAGGGACAGAAAGGTGTGCTGACTCTTAGGTTCTACAAAAAACGCAGGATTGCATTTGGAGGGGGGAAAATCATGATTATTTAACTAATGTTTATAATGGGTCCCAACTATACACGAAGCCTTTGGATATAATGGAATACAGAACCTGATCTTGTGAAAAATGGACAAACATGTACAAAGTCCAAGGTAACTGAAATCCCTAAAGGGAGTGTAGGGTGAAAGACCGGAGGGCTTTGGGAAGGCTTGCTGGAGGGAGTTAACACCTACCCGGGCTTACTATTATTAATAGTCATCAGTTAGAGAAAAGCACTCAAGAAATTGTCGTTAAGTAGTTGGCTGTGAAACCTTCATGTGATACACATCGGAGTTCCTGATACAAAGTAGGTGGTAAACCAGTGCCTGCAATGAACGTTACACGAGCCATTTCCAAACTCCTCTACCAACAGCTCCCAAAGCAGTAAGAGAAAACGCCTACCCAGTTCACAGAGTGCGGCTGGTATTAGAGAACAGAGTTTTGATTCCCATACCAAGCGTGCTCCCGTGGCAGGTAGGTACCGAGTACCTCTCGCCAAGCTTAGATGAGTTAATACGTAGAGAGCTCAGTCTGGCGGATGGAACAATCAGATCGTTAGTTACTAAATGGGTCAGTTCACAACGCAGAAAGCTCCAGGGGCAGGCGGACGCAGCGACGTAACCGCACCCACACCAGCGCAAGTAGCAAGGCCCGGCGGACCAGCACGACCGGAAACGGGCGCACGCCCGGTGACGCACCGCCCACTGACAGGTGGGCGAGGCCAGAGCCGGTCGAGCCGCTGATTGGTCATGGCCGGCGCGCCCTCTGACCTCACGCCGGCGCGAGCTGCACTCTCCTCCCGCCTTCTCCTACTCCCCCCTCCCCCAAGCGCTAGCCGGTAGGTTCCCATCCCACCCGTCGGTGCGGCGCTCCTCTGAGCCTGGGCCGGCGACCCCCGCCAGCACCCTCAGTCCCAGCCCCTCACCATTTCCGCACTTTCTCGATGGCCGCCATCACCTTCTTGATGTCGTCCTTGGCTCGGCTGCGGGTCTCGGCCCGGACTGACCTGCCCGACATGGCGGCGGCGGGAGCGGCGGGAGCTGGGGTACTGCTCCCAAGACGCGGGGAATCGCGCGCCTCACGCGCCGCCACCCTCCCGCCGCAGTAGCGTCACCGCGGCCGTCACCCCCTCCGTGCGCGCGTGCGCGAGGAAGCGCGCGCACTCGCCCGCCCCTTGGGGCTCGAGTCCTCAGCGCGCCTGCGCGCCCCGCCTCTGGCGACTTGGTCCCTTGGGTGCCCTGGGAGGGAGTTCTCTTAGCCCACAAGTAGGCCGGGGAGCGGCGGCATGTGCTGTGGGCATGGCGAGGTGCGAGGCGCTGCCAGTGGAATCGCAGGTACTTTCCCAGAGGATTTGGAGGTTGGCACCTTCGTTCTCTGGCCAGGGTTGCTGTCATTACCAGTGTTATGGACTTGACCTGAAAGAGACCGCTGTGCCGCATCATCCTGTCCTGCTGCCCCCCCTGTCTGGCTGCCCCGCTCCCCAAAAAACCGCTGTGCTCTAGCCACAGAGAATTTCACACCTTTCTCTATGCCTTCCAACCTTGTGCACCCGTGTTCCACACCAGATGAAGTGACCACTTCGGTACTCTTCCAACATCCAATTGAACTGAGAAGCATTCACCCGATATCCTGGGGTTCTACTTTGTTCGTATTTAGCACACTCTACATCACTGTCTTATTTAATTCAGCAATTGTTAATTCAATGATGCCTGCGTTGTACAAGGCTCTGTGCCAAGTGCTGGCGATAAAATCTGGGTTTTTGCTTTCACAGAACTTACAGTTTAGTAGAACATACAGACCAGAAAATAGGCATTAAAATGCCATTTTATAAATGCTAGGCTAAGGGAAGTACAAGGTACTATGACAACCGTAATCTAATTGAGAGTTGTCCGGAGGCTTCTGAAGGGAAAATGACCTTGAAGTTGACTTCTGAAAATACGGTAGATGCAATTTCTCTAAGGCATAACTGTATCCACAGACAGTGTAGATGCTCAGTAAATGTTGAATATTCAGTGCAGCTCCCACCAGACAGGCATTTATTGATGCCTGCAGTAGTATGCAGGGAGGGTCCTGTTGCAGCTGTTTCAGGAGATGAAGCAAGTGACAGTTTACGTTAGTTGGTAGTGGCTACTTCTCTCACCTATAGAGAAACTTCCCTCCTGTGTGTCCCAGAGAAATGCCTAGCTAACCCTGAACTTGACACAGCCTCTGTCTATGACTGTTCAACCTTTCATGATTGGCCAATATCATGGCTTGATAAATATATGTTGTTTTGCTAGTGAGAGGCCCAAGAATAGCAGCTCTCTGACTGAGGGGTGGAATTGTTGAACCAATATGTGGAGTGAAGGAACGATTCTAGAAATAATGGGATAAAAGGTGGCAGGCACACCTGTTTCTTAAATCCAATGGATCCAAAATAACACAAGCACTGTAGGGCCTGAGCACCTGCTATAGGCCCTACAGCAGTGGACACTGGGTGACGCGAAGATGAGTAAGACACACTACCTACCCTTGAGGTGAAAATAAGGAAAAAGCAATAGGAAAATAAAACACTAGGCATAATGTGGTAAGTGTTGTGAGAAGGGCCAACTCTCTAGACCTCTCTAGTTCCATTAATAGATCCCCCTGGTCTAGGCACACAGCCCAATACCTGGCAGTTGTGTCTAACCTCTCATTCATTTCCACATTCCGGTCAGCCTCCTGGCTGAGATTTCTTTCCTATAGCTTGTTTCTACTACACAGCCCACTGCTCCTCCTGGTTGCACTAACATCCTTCACCAATCTTCCCTCCAGCCCACCCTGCCAGTCAATCACCTTCCTTGGCAATCCCTGGCTCCGAAGACCCAGCAATCCACCCGTTTCCTGCCCACATTCGTTCACCTGGCCCTACATTCCCCACCTTATCTTCAGTGGAGCTCTTTTTGCCTAAGATAGTGACCAAAGTGGGCACTTAACAACTATATGCCCTGCAGGCCACAGAAATGCCATCTTTTGACATACTTTTATTTTTTAAAAATTACGCCCTGACATTTTCTAGGTGAAAGCCATGTGCTAGATGCTGAAGAGGTTGTCCTGATTTTCCTCCCTTTGCCCCCTTCCACCCGGTGCCCCCCACTACCTCAGGCAATCTCCACACTGTTGTTCATGTCCATGGGTCATGTGTTTAAGGTCTTTGGCTACTCCATTTCCTATACTGTACTTTACATCCCCATGGCTATTATATAACTATCTATTTGTACTTAATCCCTTCACTTTTTCACCCATTCTCTTGCACACCCCTCCCACCTGGCAACCATCAAAAGCTCTCCATATCCATGATTCTGTCTCTGTTCTTGTTTGCTTACTTTAGACTCGATTGTTGATAGGTATGTATTTATTGCCATTTTATTGTTCATAGTTTTGATCTTTTTCTTAAGTCATTTTAACATTTCATATAATAGTGGTTTGGTGATGATGTACTGCTTTCATTTTTTCTTCTCTGGGAAGCTCTTTATCTGCCTTTTCATTCTAAATGATAGCTTTGCTGGGTAGAGCAGGCTTCGCTGTAGGTCCCTGCTTTTCATGACTTTGAATATTTCTTGCCAGTCCCTGCTAGCCTGCAGTTTCTTTTGAGAAATCATCTGACAGTCTTATGGGAACTCCCCTGGAGGTAACTAACTTCTTTTCTCCTACTGCTTTTAAGATTATCTCCTCATCTTTAACCTTTGGTATTTTAATTATGATGTGTCTTGGAGTGGGCCTGTTTGCATCATCTTGTTTGGGATTCTGTGCTTTCTAGACTTGTATGTCTATTTCCTTCACCAAATTAGGAAAGTTGTCTTTCATTATTTTTTTCAAATAGATTTCCAATATCTTACTCTTTCTCTTCTCCTTCTGGCACCTCTATAATGAGAATGTTGGACCCCTTGAAGTTGTCCCAGAGGCTGCTTACAATATCCTCATTTTTTTGGATTCTTTTTTCTTCTTATTGTTCTGTTGGTTGATTTTTGCTTCCTTATGTTCCAAATCATTGATTTGATTCTCGGCTTCATCCACTCTACTGTTGTTTTCCTGTAAATTGTTCTTTATTTCAATTAGTGTACCCTACATTTCTGACTGGATCTTTTTTTATGCGGGTGAGGTCCTCATTAAGTTCCTTGAGCATCTTTATAACCAGTGTTTTGAGCTCTGCATCTGATAGATTGCTTATCTCCATTTTATTTAGTTCTTGTTCTGGAGTTTTGATCTGTTCTTTCATTTAGGTCATGTATCTTTGTCTCCTCATTACGGCAGCCTCCCTCTGTTTCTTTCTATGTATTAGGTAGAGCTGCTGTGACTCCGTGTCTTTGTAGTGTGGACCAATGTAGTAGGTGTCCTGTAGGGTCCAGTGGCACCGCCTCCCCATCACCCAAGCTGGGTACTTGAGGTGCATCCTTAGTGTGGGTTGAGTAGAACCTCCTCTTGTAGTTGAGCCTTGGTTGTTGTTGGCAGACCAATGGGAGGAATTTACCCAGGCCAGTCAGCTGCAAGGACTGGCTGTGACCACTTACCACCAACCTCCACCCTCCGTGGAGGATCAGCTGTGCATGCGCAGGGTGGTGGTGCTCTGACGTGGTCTGCAGCCGTTCACTGGGTGCATTGGCCTTGGGGTTTCTTGGGTAGTACAGGCCCAGGTCAGCCCCCGACCTGTGTTTTGCCCAGGGCCTCCCTGCCTGAGCTATAAAGCAATCTGAGATGGCTGCTACTTGTGCTGGGCTTGGACATTCCCAGGCGAAGCTCGGCTGTGAATTTAGGTTGGCTACTGCTAGTGCTGGTCCTGGGGCTCACTGAGGCCAACTGTTGCTTGTTTGAGAGGATTTAGGAAGTTGTGCAGCATGAGCAAGACCAGCCATTCAAATGGAAAAGCAGCTTGGGTGGGCCCATAAGTTAGATGGGGTCAAGTCTCTGGGGATCTCTAAGGTGGGTCAAACAGTGTTAGCCAGGTTGATGGAGTCTCAGATATGGCACCAGTTTGCCAGCTCTGTTGGGGGAGGGTTTCAAAAAGGGACAATGGCCTCTGCTCACCTCGATGCCAGACACTTCAGTTTCTCCCTGTATACCACTGGTGCCTTTCAGGCTGCTAGCCCAGTGGTGCTGGAGCTCAGAGGGAATGAGTTTGAGCAGGTGAGTCCATGTGTCAGTTCTTTAAGAGAAACTGGTTGGGGCTCCAGCAATTTCTTTCACTAGCTAAATCCCTGCTGGTTTTTGCAGCCAGAAGTTGTGGGGACTGGCACTGGAACCCTGGGCTGGAGGGCCAGGGACTCCTTGCTCCTGAGATATCTGTCCTGAATTTTTAATCCACCACACTTGGGTGTGAGTCCAGTCTGTTCTGCATCTTTGCCTCTTGGACCAGTCTGGATGGATGTGGTTTCAATTCCGTGGTTGTCAGACTTCCATTCAACTCAATTTCTGATGGTTCTGTGATAGTTGTTCTATATTTTAGTTGTAATTTTGATCTGGTTGTATGAAGAGGCAAGCCATGTCTGCCTATGCTGCCATCTTGACCGGAAGTTTGGGATATTAGTTTTCTATGTTCCATAATAAACTGCTACAAACTTAGTGGCTCAAAACAACATACATCTAATAACATTAGTTTCTGTGGGTCAGGAGTCCAGGTGTGGCTTACAATCAGTCTGTCGACCAAGGATCAGTTCTCATGTGCAGGCTTGATTGGTGAAGAACCCACTTCCAGGCTCTCTGGTTGCTGACAGAATTAACTCCTTGCACTTGTAAGACTAAAGGCCTCAGCCCTCAACCTCTACAGGCTGCCCATATTGCCCCTCCATAGACTCTCTCACAAGCCAGCAAGGGAGAAAGTGAGTCTGCTAACAAGGAGTCTTAATATAATGTAATGTAATCACCAGTGACATCCCGTCCCCTTTGGCAGATTCTATTGGTCAGAAGGAAGTCACGGGTCCTACCCACACCTAAAGGTAGGGAATTAGATAGATGCATGAACACCAGAGGCAGGAGCCATGAAGAGTACCTTAGAGCTATGTCTACTGCAGCCAGAGAGGAGACAGTCCAGCTAAGCTGGTGGGAGAAGGCCCAAGTGTTGGTCTCCACTGGACAACAACTAGCTAAATGACCTTAGGCAAATAATTCCAACAGTCTGAGCCCCTATTCCGTAAGATGAACACTTTGGACCCATTGGTCCCCAAGTTCTCCTCTGGTCAAAAAAGATAGAAGATGTGTGGGGCAGGGGTGGGTGTGTGTGAGAACTCCTCAAAAGTGGAAAGCAGGAAGGGGCTGAGAAGTTAATACAAATGTGGGGTACCCCTGAAAGCAAAGCAGGCGGCTCCTAACATCCCAAGTTCCCGGACTAGGAACTAGGGGGAGGATATTTTATCTCAGCACAAGTTTGAGTGGGGAAAGAATTCCTGAACTCCTCCCCACACCATACATCCCCAAACACTGGACATCACAGGAAAGGGAGAGATTCCTGGAAGCAGGTACGATTCCCTGAGGGTACCAGCCAAAGATTGGATGAGACCTCCTGGGCTATGCCTCCTACTTTTCCCCAAATGGGAAGCCAGATTTGTGCAGAGAAGGAACTGGTTTTTAAGACTTCACAGTTAGTTGGCTTTCACTTTTGTTTACCACAATTCTCAAGAGCGACCTGTGTGAAGCTGAGCCAGGATAGAACCCAAGACTTCTGACTTCAGGTTCTGTGGTCTTTCCCCTATTCCAGCTGCCTGTAGAATCAGTACGGGTACCTTTGAATTAGAAGAGGTATAACAGTTGGAGGGGTGGGAGTGGAGTAAGTGGTTTAGGTCTCATAGTTCAGATTTACAGAAAGCTGGCTGCCACACTAGCTAATTCCTGTTCCCCCAAACTCAGAGCTTGCTTAGGAAAAACACCCGTTTCTTCCTCTAGTGTTCTCAGTTCTAGTCACCAATGGTGTCCTATAATTTAATTCAGTTCTGACACTACCTACCTGAAGTAAGGATCAGATCCCATAGGTTAAGAGCTCGGTCCCACAAGACTGTCTCTCTCATCCCCACTTCAGAACCAATGGATAATCCAGGTTGTCACCTGTGCTTCTCACCTACAGGCTATAAATTGGAGGTTCCCATGACTTCCTCCCTGGGTTCGATTAAATTGCTAGAGTGGCTCACAGAACTCAGGAAAATAGTTTACTTACTAGATTATTGGTTTATTATAAAAGAATGCAACTCAGAACAGCCAGATGGAAGAGATGCATAGGTCAAGGGATGGGGAAAGAGGCACAGAGCTTCCCATGCCCTCTCTGTACGCAGCCACCCTTCTAGTACCTCCACGTGTTCAGCCTCCCGGTAGCGCTTAGAACTAATTAGGGATTTTTATGAAGGTTTCATTATGTAGGCATTATTAATTAAATCACTGGCTTTGGTGATTAAGTTTATCTCCAGCCCCTCTCCCCTCCTTGGAGGTGGGGAGGATGGGACTGAAAGTTCCAACTCTCTAATCACCTGGTTGGTTCCCTTGGCAACAGCATCACCAAAATCACAGAATAAATATAGCTCAGGTGTGGTCAAAAGAGGCTTGTTTGAATAACAATATATACCCATTTCACTTCTGGAGCTAATTCTGAAGTCAAAACCAAAACCAAATATTATTTTTAAAGTTGCCCCTATTGTCCTAATCACTTAGGAAATTACAAGGGTTAAGGAAGCTGAGTCAGGAATCATGGACCAAGACCAAAATATGTATTTCTTATTATTAATCACATTCACAGGTTAAACGAGGAGCTATTCTGTACTAAGTGTAATAGTCAGGATAGGCTGGCTGCTATAACAAATGACCCCCACACGTTCCATGGCTTTAACACAATATCAATTTATTTCTTGTCCATGGTTGCAATATAATGCAGGTTCCCTCCATCTACTGGCTCATTCATGCAGGGGTGTCCAACCTTTTGGTATCTCTGGGCCACACACTAAATACACAAACACTAATGAAAACTGATGAGCAAAAAAAAGTTATTAAGTAAATTTACAATTTCGTGGGTCAGATTCATAGCCATCCTGGGCTGCATGTGGCCTGAAGGTTGGACAGCCCTGATAGAGAACCAGCAGGGTTCCAGGGATCCTAGGAAGTCCTGGAGAGATCAGGGGAGTGAGCAGGTCTTGGGGGTCTGATGAACTGTAGATAACCCCTACTTCATCCCTCATGTATTGGTATGAAGGCTTCTTTGTAGCTGTTGACTTTCCTTGCCTATGTGGAGAGTTCAAATCATCTGGTTGTGATGGAAGTGAGATGAAGTCCTGGCAGGTGCTCAGATGGCTGTAGCCTACAAACCCCAGGGTTCAGCCTTTCACTT
This sequence comes from Mormoops blainvillei, assembly GCA_004026545.1. Taxonomy (NCBI): domain Eukaryota; kingdom Metazoa; phylum Chordata; class Mammalia; order Chiroptera; family Mormoopidae; genus Mormoops; species Mormoops blainvillei. The sequence goes on from PVJD01006225.1 coordinate 75,989, forward strand.
CTGCAGCCTTAATATTATCTTCTTGCTCAGGAGCCATTAGTCCTTGGGAGTCCCATGCCCCACTGTGGGAACTCACAAGATGTAGTGACCCCAGAAAGTAATGGAATTTCTACTGGCAGCACAATTGCACGGTGGATGAGGAAGGGGTGGTGATAGAGAGCTCATTTACTATTGAGTAATAAGTATATGTGTTTACCATGTTAACCAACACATATGAAGTACCTACTGTGTGCTCACTTGTGTAGTGCACTAAGGATAGAAAGAGGTGCAGAACAGATTCCTAAGACCATAAAGTCCCTGCCCCCAAGGAACTTACCTCCGATGGCAAGGTCAAAGTCAATGTGGGGGTAATACCAAGAACAAGCTTAAACTCTATATTCAGTCCCAGGGTTGAGTTCTTGCTTGCCGCTTAACCTCCACAAGCCTCAGTTTTTCATCTGCAATATAGGGATAATAACTGATCCCTCATAACAGCTGCTATGAAGCAACTGGGAGAACATATGTAATGAGAGGTTATTATTCTTTCTATATTACCATGCGATGATCTTACTGATTTCTATAAAAGTGCATGCTCATTGAAAACAAACAATACAAAAACAAAACCTTACATACCTTTTCTCAAGGTATAAGTCTCTGAAACAAGACTTTAGTGGATGGAGTAGCTATAATTATAAATACATGTCCAGGGAGACTGGGTGAAATAGGTGAAGGGATTAAGAAGTACAAATTGGTAGTTACAAAATAGTCATGGGAATGTAAACTACGGCATAGGGAATATAGTCAATATTGTGATAACTATGTATGGTGCCGGGGGGTACTGGAAATATCGATGGGAACACTTTGTAAAGTATATGATTGTCTAACCACTATGCGGTACACCTGAAATCAATATAAAATAATACTAAAAGTAAACTGTAATTAAAAATAAAAATAAAAGTGCAAAAAAGAAAATATGTCCACACATAGGACACTATCCAGGGCTTCAGTATCATAGAAAGATCAACAAATGGAGGATGCTCCTGAGGAGCTGGGTGCAGGCAGTGGGAAGACCACAGTGCCCCTGGGAAGGTATTCATAAAGAGGGTGAAGAGGAAGAGAAGGGTCCCTGGGATGTAACAGCCCACTGTTAGGATGAGAATGACATCTTAATTTCTCCATGTGTTCAGTGATTTAAAAGCCTACAAGCCAAGTCTGTCCCTGACCCTCATCTTAAAGTAGACTTAGGTTCTGGGAGTTTAAAGGACATGCCCAAAATCACATGCTGGTTAAAGGCTGCACTATTCCTGAGTTAGGTGTTGGGAAGTGTCCAGAAAGGCACCCAAGGGGGCACTTTGTGAGTGCAAGGCCTGGGGCAACTGGGGAAGGTTCTGGGAAGGTTCTAGGAAGGTAGAAGTTCTTTTTATTCGGTTAACTGGCTCTATGTTACGCTGAAGGATAGTAAAATTAATCATACTTGTCACCTGCCCACCAGACAATCACAGCACAAATAAATGACACTACAATGTGGTGCCCCCCAGACAAGCAGGGAACAGACAATACAATGTGAGATAGAGACGGAGGAATGCATAGACTTATGAAAGCACCGAGAAGGCATTCAGTTACTCTGAGGTAATGGGAGAAAGGCAGTTTCCAAAGACTTCTGAGAGAGCTGAGGTGTAGGGGAAACGGAGTCAGTCAGGCTCCCTCACCAGACCCAACAAGCAGCAGTCCCATAGCCTTGAGAATGGGCCCACATGTGCAGAATCACGTTCTGTTATACGGTATCCTGGCACCGTGCTGACTTCGTACACATTTAGTACATAAGGGAGTTGGGACACCCTGCCTGTGCAACTAACAGCTTGTGGCGCACGTGGATCACCCCACCCCAGAATAAAGGTATATCAGACATCCTGACGGCTCTGCACATATTCTTCCATCTGCCCAAATACCACGTGAGGCTGTCCAGCCTTGAATGGTTGCAAGACACGAGGCGATGTCCATGTGACCAGGGACAGGAGTTGGGGTATTTCCAGTGACAAACAGGGAGTAGGACACTCCCCTAGAGGGTCTCTGGATGTCTCCCCTGCAGTGTCTAATCCACTGGGCACATGCAAGGAAACACTCACCTGTAGGGAGAGGAATACACCCTCAGGCAGGACAGTAGCTTCTGAGTAACATTCAAAATCAAGGCAGAAGAGCACAGTTGCAGTGGTTTCCAAACTTTGGTATCAGAATCACCTGAGAGCTAATAAAGACTGCAGAGGACTGTTAAAGCAGGATGGGACCTTGGTAGATATGCCCAGGTCCCGGGTGATTCTGATACCTGCCACAGCTTGGGAACTGTTATGAACATGAGCTTTCTGAACCAAGACTCTACAGGTTTGAATCCCAGCTCAGCTATGCACCGCCTAAGTGACCTTGGCAATTATGTAGATTCCCTATTGGTAACATGAAAGTTATAATAGTACCTGTTCTCATAGAACTGCTGGGTGAAATGAGTTATTACTACAGCACTGAGGTTGGCGTCTGAACTACAATGAGCACCCCATGAATGTTTGCCATTGTTATCAAATATTTCAGCTGTGGCAGAAAGGTGCCATTAAGGAAGAAAAAAGAGTAAAGGAGAGGATGAGAGGTTAAAACAGGGTATTCAATAAGAAGTGTGAGATTTTTTACAAAAACAAAAAAACCCTGCTACTCAATTAGCTGGCATAATTTACAAATCAGTAAGCAGTTTGAAATGTTTAAATGTGAAAAGCTGAGTTCACTTGCTGTAGTGACAGCATCTATAATGAAAGCAGGAGGACAAGTTTTATCAGTTTATTAGAGAGAAAGCTGGTATGTTCGGCTCCCCTGGCCTCCTTCTAAACCTGTCAGATTGATACTCGGATAGGATGGAAGAATGATCCAGGTATGAATGTTTTCCATACTGGTACCCTGGCTGCAGCTGCTCTGTGTGATACTTGGAAGAACTTAACGAAGAGAACGGAGGGCCAGTAATCAGGGCACAGATAGCAGTTAAGAAAATATACAAGGGAAAAAAAACCCCAAAATACACAAGACTATTTCCACGTGTCCCGAACTTTTAGAACTCTTGAGCTATACTTGGCCGAATCTCCAGAAACTCACAATACTGTATTTCTGATGTATTAAGGAGAGCTTAGTATAGTGAACTTGAAACTGCAGGGGAATAAATGAAATGTGGTTAACACAGAGGTTAACAGTGTTAGATGTGGGCAAGGACTCCTTCTGGAGGGACTTGTCTTGGCGCTCCACCTGCCATGCCCCTCTCCATGAGGCACAGGCCTGACAGGATAAGGAAAATGTGACCTCTCCGAGCTTGTGTCACCACTTCATCCACTAGATCAGGGTCCAGGTACCGAAGACCTTGGGATCCCTGCTCCAACAGACCCAAACCTGCTTCCAGGGCCTATACGAGCCTCCCCTAGGTCCATTCCTACAAAGGCAGTGTCGCCATGGTGCACACCATTAAGTGGTGGGTGGCTCTCAGGGATATGATGGCACTTGGGAGGTGTGGGCTGGGGGTATCCCTTGAAACGTGGGAAAGAGGCAGGTAGGAAGAAAAGAGAAACAGGCCTTGACCATTGGATAGCCTGCTTTGACACCACATTGTGGCAGACCTGAGTCTGAGAATTCTGAATTCAAACTTGGCCTTCCAGGATGTTGTACCTATCAAGATAGGACAGAGCGTATTTGAGCTTAGTTTGATTTATAACTTTTAGATACTAAGACGTGGCATATGGGCCTTCATTTGTATTCTTGCCTCTGAGGATGGGCCTGGTAGTTAAAGATATGTACTTTAGTACCAGACAGGCCTAAATTTAACTATCTGGGCATGCCATTTATTGGTTATATGCCTTGGACAATTTACTAGTAATACTAATGTTAAGGCATTTTTGGTTGCAAGTCGGAGCATCCAGAGTCAAATGGACTTAATCATAAACAAGAACTTACTGGCTTTTGTAACTGACAAGTCAAGTAGTGGAAACCTCAGGGCTTGCCTGGATCTGCCAGTATAAACAGCATCCTCAGCATGTGATCTCTCTACGTCTTTGGCTCTCTTTCCCGTGTTAGCTTCATTCTCAGGCAGGACTACACATAATAACGAGCTTACATCTTACTAAGCAATCCCAGCAGGAAATGAAAGATATTTTCATTTTTCTAAAGTTCTGGCAAAGTCCAGGGATCTGCTGATTGGTTATACACCCACCATAGAGCATCTAGGTCTATCCTCTATAAATCATATTATCAAGAATAAGGGAAGAGGTAGTTTATCAAATGAAAACGTGATTCCTAGAATGACTGAGGCAAAACCAGTAGCAAGTTGGTAGGGATTAAATGCTTAGCACTCAATGTTAGCCTGCATTTATGTGATCAAGAAAATGCAAATACACTCAAATTGGGTTTGTGTGCTGAATAGAAAGCAAGTAGAAACCACACTCATCTCCCAACTCTTCTGAGTTCTGGAAGTTTGTAGCCTGAAATGAAGACTTGGAAAATGCAGTCACAATCTCAGAAGACATTCACAATTTTGTGGGTATGAGTCATGCTTTCAGTTGCTGTGGCTGCTTCTGCAATGCCAACCTGTGCCCATCCGTGGGCTTCCACCTGAAGAGCTGTGGGCTGAAACCAAACTGCTCACACAAAAGACCCATATTTTTAGAATTTTGTAGAGGAGTACATGAATCCCTAAATTATTAAGGGATTCCTAGCTATGAGACCAATTTGAGACAGTGTTGGATCTATCTAGCACTATATGGAATAATCTACCATCACTGATAGCTCATCACATCAGTATATGCTTCCTACTTATCTCCTATAACCTCTAATTAAAGAACAATCTCTTAAATATGAATATAATTACCTTGATGAAAACTGTGGTTTAAATATTTTTTATTTTTGATAACTGATAAAACAAGCTACATACCACCATTTTTAGTATTTCCCCAACTTTTTATTTTGAAAAACTCCAAACCCACAGAAGTTGAAATAGTAATATTAAAATAATTATGCTGCCTTCATACACAAGGATTTTTGATGAAAATAACACCGCAGCCTCTGTTCTACATTAATATCCAGACATCTTCCCCATGCCTACAAGAGAAGCAGGCTCATTTTTAGTGAAAGGAGCTTTCTGTCCTCACGAAGCCTCTGTAATGACTTTTTTTGTAGTGCTTTCACTCAACTCACCAGAAACACAGGACAGGATTTATTCCCATTTTCCAGATGAGGAAACAAACTCAGGGGGGTCAAATGGTCTATCTGCTCAAGGTCTGAAATCAGTCAGTGACCCTGTTGAAACCAGAAGTGCCACAGCTGAAAGCTAAACTGAAGACCTGTGACTTCAGTAACTCAACATTCTATGGTCACTTCACAATGAGAGTAAGATCAGTGCCAAGCAGATATGCAAGGAAGTTTTAGTCCCATTCTTCTGACAATCAGAAAGCTAATATTCACCAGTACCCATGTGCATAGCATTACCAATCAGAAATCTGTTATTAGGAACATAAAACCACAGTGGAAAGCAAGAGTGGGAGGATACTCACAGAGGGTACTGAAATTTCTGTCAAATGCTCTGGTTTGAGTTCATTTATTGAGGGCTTTTTCTGTCCCAGGTACTGTGCTTGGGATACAGAGCAAATTAGAAAGAGGATTCTGCTTTTGTGGCATTCACATTCCAGTGGGTTAATGAACAATCCAGAAGCTGCCAATTAAGAGACTAGTAGGCTGCATCTGGCCTGCATTAGTGTTTTGTTTGGTCCATACAGTACTTACTTCTTTTTATAACAAATTGCCAACTTCTAGCTTCTCTGAAATTGGCAACTTCTGCTGGATTCCAGAATAATAAGTAGCAGCCACTCCTGCCCCTTACCCAGGACACATGCCCTCTAGGGTTCACTTCAGTCCCTACCATCTCGTACTGTTTCACACCCAGAAGATACCCAGTTCATGCATTTACATTACCCACTTGACATTCATAAGCATTTAAACTGAAATACCTGAAGCAAACATATCCAAACAGTTAATTTCAGATAGCACTAAGACATACAAAATAAATAAAATGCACTAACAGGATGGATGTAATGTGACTGGTGGAAAGGGCTACTTCAGATTGGGCGGTTAGGGAAGGTCTCTCTGAAGTGTAATTGAAACTGAGACCTGAGTTATGACAAGCGTGACAAATCAGCCAACAGAAAACTGCTTCCAAGCAGAGGGAATGGCACAGGCACAAGTCCCCCTTGAGGCTGAAATAACTTGGCTTGGTTAACGAACAGCAAGGTTGGGGTGGTTGGGAGAGTGGTAAAAAGAACACACAAGGAAGAAGGCAGATTACATATGACCCCGTGGGCCATGGTGAGAATTTTGAAATTTTATTCCAAGTGTGATGGGAAGCCTTCAAAGGGTTTCAACTGGGGGACAATATGATCTTGTTCATATTTTCAAAAGATCACTCTGCTATGTGGAAAAGTGATTTACTGAGGCAAGAAAAGAAGCAGGGAGACGAATGAGGAAGCTATATTATCCAGTAGGTGGCTAGGACCAGCATGGTAACAGAAAAGATGGAGAGAGGTAGCAGATTCAGGATATAATGTAACCTAGAGTATAACCTAAACTTTTTGGTGAAGTGGATGGTAGTACTGGTAGTGGGACAGAGGAAGTAACGAACAAGAGTAATTAAGGATCACTCCAAGGCTGTGGCTTGTTCCAACATTTATGTGAATTGAGAGTGAATCAGGGAAGTCCCAGTTTTCAGGAGAGGAAATAAGAATCTGATTTTGGATGAATAAATTTTACCTAGACTCAAGTCTTCTTAGATTCCTCACTTCCTTTACCTCCCACATCCAAGCAGTCCTCCAATCAAAAAGTTCAAACTTCTCTTATCAAATATCAAATCTCTTATCAAATCTATCCCTTCAACTTCATCTTCATATCCATTGCCTCTGTCCTGGTTCAGTCCTCTCACCTTGACTTTTACAAGAGTCTTCTATGGCTATGAATAAACTAACAAAAAGCACTTACTATTAAACATTAAGCACTTAATAGACAAGTGCACCACTCTCCCCCTAGCCATCTTTGATGGCAGAGATCATGTCTTCTTCCTGCTTTTCTCCAGTGCCTTACGCTGTGCTGGGCAGAGTAGGTACTCAAATGTGTAATGGACTAAAAAGGGGTCCCCTTCAACAGGATATAACCTTCTGAAAGAGAAGGCTCCATTTTGGGGTTCTGTGGTTCCTCCACACAACTTAGAGCAGAACCAGATATGAAACATATGATCCCAGAAACTTCACCTTCCCAATGGATGTGTTTCTTCCTTTCTAATTTAGTTTCAAACTACAGAGTTCAAGGCCCCCTTTTGCCCAGTAGTTGATAAATGGTATTAGACCACAGATAACATATATTACTACTCTTTTCTACTTTTCTTTCAAATCTAGGGACTTTTTACTCACATAGCCCCACAACATCTTTGTGAGGTCAAGATTATTCTCCATTTTACAAATAAGAAAAGGGAGGCACAGAACGAAATCCGTTACTTTTTGATGATGTTAGCTACTTTGCCTGGATTAAAACTAGCCTTTCCCTGACTTGTACCACAGCAATGTATTTGGAAGGTATCCCACTCTCCCACCCCTGTGGCACTGCTGGTTAGTACTTGAGCATTCTTTAGATTTTGCCTCCACCATTACAAATTTCTTTGGGTATCAGGATGTGCTGCCACAAGGTCAAAGACCATATTCCCTGTCTCTTCTATTTACCACTCTCCTCAGTGCCCAGTGAAGACAGATTCCGCCCCATGGACCCAGGAAAAAGCACCTTGGTCATTACCCGGGGAGGTCAAGTAAGGTCAAGAGTCACAACCAGTAGGAAGGGAGAGATCTAAATAGGTAAGAACAGCTTCAATGGGAAAAAGGAGGGGTCACCATTAAAAAAAAAACAAACCTTTATACCCCTTCCAAAAGGTTTCCAGCTGGGGAGTACCTGGGAAGAAAAGTGGCAGCAGTAGGCAAGGTCTTTCCTGCTGCACCCTCCTAGAGTCATTTCTTCAAGGCACCCAGGCTCTTCAGGGCTTCCTGGGCCTTGGTCAGCTGCTGCTGCAGCCTCTGACGGGTGCTCTCATTGCAAGCACGCTTCAGGAGGCCCTGCATTTCCTCTACCACTGCCCGGTGACCAGGGGTGTTATGGAACAGCCGCACTGCCCGGTCCCCACAGGAGGCCAGAAGCCGGCCAGTGATGTCAAAGGACAAGTCAGTGATACACTCCCCATGGACTTGCTCAAAGCATTCCTCCTTTTCACCCCGCCGGGTGTTGTAGAGATGAATGCTGCTGCCACTAGCCAAGGCCAATACCTGGGCATCAGGGGAGAGTGCCAGGCGGCATGGCATGCTGCTTGCCTCTTCAAAGCGACCTGTCCTCAGCAAGTAGGGGTCCTGCTGCTTCTTGTATTCCACATCTGTGTCCCACAGTTTCCATGTACCATCTTTGGAGACAGAGGCCATCCTGCAGCATGGAAAATCACAGCTCTAGCACCAACACACCCTGGAGGACAGGGCACTGGGACAGCATTACGGGCTCCAACGAGGAAGCCACTGCTATGTCTACTTCCTGCTGAGGGTCAGGCACCCCACCCAGTTCAGGGCTGCTCCAGAGATAGGCAGAAAGACCCTGGTTGCCAAGAGGGGCTGGGAGCCACTGGTAAATCAGAGAGAATTCACTCACCTTCGGGAGTCATTGGAGAAGGCAAAGAAGTGGACAGCTGCTGAGTGGCCCTTCAGTTCAAAGGCTCGTACAACCTCTTGGAAGTCGCCTTTTTTCCCAAAGCAGACTTCCCAAACTTTGACATCTGGGGTGAAGCCACATGAGGCCACAAACCTGCCATACAACCCGGGTTCCTTTAAAACTTAATTTTAAGGGCATCTTGTTTTTGCAAACCCATTAAGCTTCTTCCTTGAGAAATTTAATCTTATATCTAAATGACACCATCTTTTTAAAGTGCTTTTATGCACATGATCTCAGTTCATCTACAAAGCCATGCTATAAGATATGTAGTGCCCCAACTCAACCTTCTAAAAACTACAGCTGAAGAAATAGAGACTAAGGACTTGAATCTAGGTGTCCTGATTCCACACTGTATGCCCTTTCCACTATCTGTAGCTGGCTCATTGCTTTGTCCCTAGTCCACCCCCAGCCCCAACCTCTACCCATCCCAGATGCCAAAGTCCCTTCTTCCTCACCTGCTACAAGGGGATATAGCAGCATGTGTATTGTTCATCTGGTTGGTGTTAATGGTAGACAACACCTGACCTTTCAGATTCCAAATGAGGATAATTGTGTCACTGGAAGCAGTCATGATGAACTTTCCTGAGGAGTGAAGGGAGTAACATAAGCTGAGGTCAATTACTTGACCAACTGTCAATCTTCAATGAGACACTTATGAAGCCTTCTGATGCCCAAAGTATCCATGCTCCCCTCCTGGACCAAGGGTCAATGCAGATAAAGACTTTGCTAAAGTCCTGCCTGGTGTGGCTCACTGGGCTGGGCGTCATTCCACAAACCAAAAGATTGCCAGTTCAGTTCTTGGTCAGGGCACATGCCGGGGTTGTGAGCCAGGTCCCCAGTTGGGGCATATAAGAGGCAACTGATCAATGTTTATCTTGTGCATTGATGTTTCTCTCCCTCTCTTCCTGTCTCCCTTCCCCTCTCTATATTTTGCTGTGTATAATGCAGCCATGTTTTAGTACTAATTCTCATGTATAATGCTCACCCTTATTTCCCCTCAAAAATTTGGGTGAAAAAAAGTGTGCAATATACACAGCAATATACAGTATATAAATAAAATCTTTAAAAAAAAAACAAAACAAAAAAACTTTGCTAAAGAATGTGGCTCACCCTGGCTGGTGTAGCTCAGTGGATTGAGCATTGGCCTGCAAACCAAAGGGTTGCTGGTTTGATTCCCCAATCAGGGTACATGCCTGGATTGCAGGCCAGGTCTCCAGTAGGGGGCACGCAAGATACACACATTGATGTTTCTCTCCCTCTCTTTCTCCCTCCCTTCCTCTGTGTGTGTGTGTGTGTAATCTTAAAAAAAAAGAAAAAAGAGAAAAAAAAGAATGTGGCTCTTACCTGCCTCACCTGGGGATTTACTATGGCTCCCAGACTCCAGGGAAACACAGAGCCAGAGCCCCTTTATCATGTTGAGGTTGAGCATAATGCTGAGAAGCAACATTAACTAATTCAGCATTTATAACTACAGCCATTCCCTGCTGCCTTGGACAAGCTGCACCCTCTGAATGCCCCTTACCTGTGTCAGCAATGCCAATGTTGATGACAGGTGCCTTGTGCTTTTTAGGAAAGTCCTCTGGGGTGGCTGTGAAGGTATATCCGCCATCCTCTCGCTTGGTCATCTTGAAGACACGGAGGGTTTCTCCATTGGCCAGCCAGACAATGAAGGCTCTAAAGACAGGGAGCAGACAAGTCACTCACTCACACATTTGGACATGGAGACCTATGTGACCCAGGTCCTATGCTACAGTAGGTTCTAAGGAAAATCAAAATCTCCCCTCATGCCCTACAGTCTAGTGTTATAACTTAACCTCTTGGTTCGAAATCTAAAACTCCCTACTAGATAGAACTCTTAATAGTTTTTGCTCCTTTAGTTTATTTCTAGGGTTTAGGAAATCATTACAGCTTCCAAGACTAATCTGGAATCCAGACTATGGTACTTCCCAGGTTGCTTCTTTGCTATATAACTGCACATATAACTTGCTGTATACCTGCTCTAGGGAGCCCCAGGCAGTGCTCGATCTGTCTGGATGCTATCTTTCTGCTACTCAAAGGGAGACCCTGAGTCCCCCCTCACTATCCCAAACCAGGTTATGGGAAGCCCATAAGCCCAGGGCAGGGCTTCTGCAGGCAAACCTGGGGCTCCATCCTGTCCCACCTGCAGTCAGGGCTGAAGCGCACCAGCGTGGCATGATCCAGCTCCACATTGGCTCTCATGCTGCGGTGCTCCCGCTGCAGGAAGTCCTTTGTGCTCCAGATGCGGACCGTTCGATCATCTGCACAGGTAGCCAGATATTTGCCATTGTTGCTAAAGTCCATGCACGATATGCTGCCACTGTGGCTCTAAGGGGAAAGATTGCATCTGTGAACAGGAACCCTTTGGGCAGATGGGGAACCCCAGTGTGCAGCCATGATTCCAGGGCCCTGTTGCCTGGATTAACAGCAAGATGCTAATGGGATGTGATGAGAAGGGATAGAATGGGGCATCCAGACTGATTCTGGTCAGAGACCGAGGGGTCTGTAGTAGGCACAGAGTACTACAAAGGAAAAGTCTCTGTGGGGCCGTGAGTCTTTGTATGTGTGTTGTGCATGGTACCCATGTACGTACCTTCAGGGCTGCAGCCAGGAGGCGGTGGGTGAAGTTGTGTTGTTGAGGCTTCTCCTTGCGAATACGCTGTTGCTGTTTCTGCTTCTTCGATTTCACGGGCTTGGCAAGTGGAACTCCATTTGCTTTTTGGCCTATAAAGAGGGGCCATATCATCCATCCGCTTCATTACTCACTCAGTAAGCATTTACTGACTCCCTAGAGTTGGCCAGGCATTGAGAGGAGCAACAAGAGATGACCAGATATGGACCCTGTCCTCAGCAAGAGAGAGGGAGGTAGGCAAAAACAGAGGCTTTGGAATCAGACTTAGGTCTGGACTGTGATCTTGAGGAGGCTGCCTGCTGTTAGTCCATAGAACACCTCATTGCATGTCAGAAGAGGCGCCCTATCTGGGCTCTTACAACTCAGTGGGTACATAGCATGGCCAGAGGTGGGCAGATCCCTGGCCAGACATCCCTACATAGATAATGTGCACAACTGAACCCGGCAGCCCCAATCTTGGGTAAGTTACTCAACTGCTTTGGGCCTTGGTTCCCTTCATGTTGTGAGAATTTGATAATATATACAAAATGACAAGTAGAATACCCAAAACAAGCATTAAAGGCTCAAAGGACTCAGAGAAAACTGAGGGATGAGAGGCAGTTAACACACATTGAGTTACCCTGCACCAGAAATGGTGCAGGTCACTTTTGCATAAAATAGCTAATTTAACTGAGAATCTGGCCAGGCACAAAGCACGTATTAGATCACTGCAGACACTCCTCAATTCCTACAGGAAAAAACTCCTGAGGCCCAAGTACAAAGATGGCCACAGTTGCCCTCTGTTTACTGCTCCAGCCTTTTGTCTAACATCCCCCACCTTCCCTCCCTTTGTCTCTCACCTCCCACTAAAGTCATACCAAATGATGTTGCAGTCTCCTTGCCTTGTGCATGTTGCCTTTGCCAGGAATGTTCTTCCTTTCTTGGCCTCCTGGCAAACTCTTACATATCTATGCTTTAAGACCACATCTCACGTGTTGCCTACAATCAGTGAAGATTTCCTTGACACACACCCCACCACCACGAAAAAAGCAGGCCTGACCACTCCCACCTTTGGGTTTCCTGTTTCTAGTACTGACCTCTTCTAGGAAACACATTATACTGTAGTTTTCGCTTATATTTTTAGATGTTCTTCTCCATTACCCCGTAGTGGACTCCCCAAAGGAAAAGATCTCAAAGCCTGTTGAGGTCGTAGGTACACAATAAATCAGGGAGAACTAGTCAGCGTGCTTACAAGTGAATGTCGGTCCACCCTCCCTCACCTCCGCGCCCATTTTCATAAAACAAGGCACAAATTGCGCGCTTGGGAGTCTACAAGCGACCTCGCAGCAACCACGGGGACAAGCTGTGACTCAAAAGGCAAAGTGGCACCAAGAGAGCCGCAGCGTGGGGCCCGGGTTCTAACTAGTCTTCCCGAAGGGGCGCGACCACCTGGGCCAGGCGGCATCTCCCGTCGAAAAGCTAAGTTCATTCCCCAAGAGGTCCGCGTGGGTTACCCCTGCCCGCCATGGCCCCACTAACCAGCGGACCGGCTGCATATCTCCTCCTCTGCGCGTAGCCACCCCCGCGCTACCGCCGCTGTCGCCATCAGGGCCAGCAGCCCGAGCAACAGCGACAGTCCCATCAGCTCCGGCATCTGTGGCAGTTCCATGTTGGCCTGGCTGCTGCCACCTCAGCCTCAGGCTACGCTGGCGCCTGCACGTCTTGACGGGACCGCGCACGCACGAGGGGCGGAGCCTGACCGTTAATGCCTCTCGAGGGGCGGGCCCCACCGATTGGAGCGCCCGCCCGAGGGGCGGGGCCTGCGCGGTGGAACGTCCCGAGCGGCGGGGCCTGGAAAGTTCTCCGAGCATCAGGAAATTCAGAGGGTCGTTTACTATTAATGGAGAAGAGAAAGGGTAGTCTTAGAGTTAGAGCGTGGAACGGCATCAAAAAAGAAGGGATGTTGACCTGGCTAGCGTGGGCTCAGTGGGTTGCGTGCTGGTCTGCGAACCAAAGGGTCGCGGGTTCTATTCCGGGTCGGGGCGCAGGCCTAGGTGGCAGGCCAGGTTCCCAGTTGGGGGCGAGCGAGAGGCAACCACACATCGATGTTTCTTTCCCTCTTACCTCCTTCCCTTCTCTGTAGAAAACCAGGAGGTGTTTGCTAGGATCCAAAAAGGGGTTGATAAGGGCGAGGGGAGTAGAGTGGAAGTTGAAACGGCGATTTTTTTAAATGAGACATTTCTTATTTTGAAATAATGAAAGATTCACAGGCAGTTGAAAAAATGAACAGGAGGGTTCCGTTCCCCCACCCAATTTCCCCCAATGGTAACATCTTGTATAAATATACTGCAATAGCAAAACCAGGAAATTGGCATTGATACAATCTGTAAAGCTTATTCAGACTTCACCACAAAGGATGATATTCTGAAAGACTAATAGAATTTGAATTAGACCCGGTGGGCTGGTGAGGGAATAGTTCCAGAACGGGCATGCTCTGTGGGCCTTCCAGCCCTGAAACCACAGCAAGTGAAAGTACTGGGGTCAGAGATTCATGATTCAAATATTGCCATGCCCACCAGGGAGCCTCTCCTGATAGTGCAAACCCTATGGTCTTTAGAAAGGCCCTCTGAGGAGAGAGGCTGCTGTAGAGACTAGGTGACAGACAGACACACCCACACCCACAGCCTTGGTGAGGAAGCGGATCTAGTCAGAGAGCAAATGAAGCTGCCTCATTTCCTTCCCTTTCATCCTTTGTGTGTATGAGTGTGTGTGTGCACTGACACAAGCTGAGCTGTGGGCAGTGGAGTAGGGAGGGCTGGAGGTAGAGTCCAGAGCATCCAGGGGATTTTTCCTCCTTAATTTGCTTTTTTAAAAAATTATTTTCTATTTATTGACTTTAGAGAGAGAGAGAAAGGGGGAGAGAGAAAGAGAAACATTGATTTGTTGTTCCACTTATTTATGCAATCTTAGGTTGTTTCTTGCATTTACCCTGACTGGGGATCAAATCCGCAACCTCGGTGTATCAGGACGATGCTCTAAACAACCGACCTTAATTTGCTTTTTGGTATGGTAGGCCCAGCCAAGAACCATTTGCTCCACCTCCTAGAGACAAAGCTGTACTTTTAAGAGGAATTTCATTTATTAAGCATTTTGCATGTGACTTTTTTTTTTTTAAGAGAAAGGGGAAGGGAGGGAGAAAGAGAGGGAGAGAAATATCGATGCATGCACGAGAGATAAATCAACTGGTTGCCTCTTGCACACCCCAAACTCGAGGCCTGGCCTACAACCCAGGCATGTGCCCTGCCCTGGAATCAACCGGGAATCGAACCAGTGACCTTTTGGTTCGCAGGCTGGTGCTCAGTCCACTAAGCCACACCAGCCAGGGCATGACATTTCTTCCAAAGACTTTTTAAATTTATCTTTAGAGAGAGGGGAAAGTAGGAAGAAAAAGAGGGAGAGAAACATCAATGCGTGAGGGGTACATTGATCGGTTGCCTCTCGCACACCCCTGACTGGGGACATGGCCTGCAATCCACGCATGTGCCATGACTGGGAATCAAACTGGTGACCTTTCGGTACACAGGCCAGCACTCAATCCACTGAGCACACCAGCAAGGGCAGCATGACATTTCTTGATCCAAGAGCTTTGCATTTCACTTAACTTTCTCACATTCCCATCCCACAGGTTAGAAGGCTGATGCTCATTAAACGACTTCTCAGAGGTCACACAAGTTAAAGAGTGAACCTGGGTACACACGCAGGTCTATGACTCCAATCTATTGATCTGGAGGACAGAGAGAAGCAAGAGTAGAGGTCATCTGTGTACAGGTCAGTTGAGGATGCAAGATTCTTTCACATTGTGAGTTCAGTTGATCTTTATAGACCTTTAAGATGCTATGAAATGATGTTAAACAGGTGAAAAAAAATAGGCTCAGGTCAAGTTACTTACCCAAGGTCAACAAGGAAGCCAGGGATAGGCCTCAGAGTCCAACTTGGGTCTGCAATACTCCTAATCCATACTCCTCCCTCCACACCACTGGGCTGTGGTAAGTAAGGTCTTGCTCTATCCTCAAGCCCAGTTAGAATCCAAGGTCAACATTCAGAAGTATAACTAATGTCACAAAGCAGGATTTGGCAAAGCTGAGCAGATCAGGGAGGGAGATCTGTCAGTGGAATTTGAGGGGCAGCAAGACCTGGCTATACCTTCAGAGGTGGGAGTTTAGACATGTGAAGCATAGTCCAGGAGGGAATTCTAGGCGGCAAGCAAGGCATGAGCAAGGGTGTAGAGCAGGGTGTCAAAACCGCGGCCTGTGGGCTGCATGCAACTCAGGATGGCTATGAATGCGGCCCAACACAAAATCATAAATTTACTTCAGACATCACTTAGTTTTATTACTAAGTTTTATATTAAGTTTTATTACTTAGATATGTACATTTTCTATATTAGTGATCACAAACTTGGGGCCCACTCAATGATTTTAAAAGATTATCAAAAGGGCTACTGCATAGTTAGTTGTTTATGTGAGGACTTTTTTGTTTATCTGTGGTAGCAGATATCACAAAACTTATACAAGGACCTTTTTTATTTTTCTCATCAGTTTTTGTTAGTGTTTGTGTATTTAATGTGTGGCTCAAGACAACTCTTCTTCTTCCAGTGTGGCCCAGAGACACCAAAACGTTGGACACCCCTGGTGTAGAGGAAGAAGTAACCGATTCCTGTGTAGAAGAGAGTGGCTACGACGGCCTGTCTGAGTGAGTGTTGCAGGTGGAGTCAGAGGAAAGGATTCGGCAGGAAGGGGCATGGACAGGGAGACAGCAAAGTCTAGGTCGCTTTATGACCCAGCGATTCCACTTCTGGGGGTTTACCTGAAGAAACCCACAATATTAAATCTAAAGAATATATGCACCCCTATGTTTGTTTCAGTGTTATTTACAATAGCCAAGCTATGGACACAACCCAAGTGTCCATCAATAGACAAGTGGATAAAAAATCTGTGTTGCATATATATAATAAAATACTAGTCAGCCATAAAAAAGAATAAAATCTTACCATTTGTAACAGCATGGATGGACCTAGAGGGTATTATGCTCAGTGAAATAAGTCAGTCAGAGAAAGACAAATACCATATGATTTCACTGATGTGTGGAATCTAAAAAAACAAAATAAATGACTAAATTGAAATAGACTCATAGACACAGAGAGCAAACTGATGGTTGTCAGAGGGGAAGGAGGTTGGGGAACTAGGTTTTCAAAAGATGGGATGGGTTTGGGTGATGGGTGAAAAAGGTGAAGGGTTAAGAAGTACAAATTGGTAGTTACAGAATAGTCACGAGGATGTTAATTACAGCATACGGAATATAGTCAATAATATTGTAATAACTGTGGTGTCAAATGGGTACTAGATTTATCGAGGTGATCACTTACTAAGTTATATAATGGTCTAATCACTGGGTAACACACCTGAAACTAATATAATATTGTATGTCAACTTGAACTGAAAAATTAAAACATTATTAAAAAAAAAAAGAAAAGTTTATGCCTGCCTCCCTCATGGTCTGATCAGGTCTTTTAAAGGCAAAGCAGAATGATGCATCCCAGGAACCACTGGAGTTTCAAGACCCCTTGGAAGGTGAAGGGAGGAAGGCTGTGGAAAGAAATGAGGCTGCAGGGGTAGCAGGACCCCATCACAAAGCACCTCAAACATCTCTTCAAAACCCTGGACCCCTTGGAGGGAAGCAGGAGCCAAAGAAGCAATGGAAGCATAACTTCAATGAGCAGTTGAAGGTCTACCTTGCACTGACTGGAGTCTTCCCTTCTGGCCTGTGTTAGGTGAAATGATAAATTTCATGACTGTTGAAGCAGTAATTTTCAAAGTTTGGGCCCCAGACACAACATTAATGGAAATGCAAATTCTTAGACTTCATCCCAGACTTGCTGACTCAGAAACTCTGGAGGTGGGGGCCTGGCCATCTGTATTTTAACAAGCTCGCTAAGTGATTTCTGAAGCACATTAAAGTTTAAGAACCAGAGTAAACTAACTTGAGCCCCAGACATACATAATTTGTAGCTCAAAGCCTCTATTACAGTGGTTCTTTCCTTGGCTGCATTTTGGAATCCCCTTAAAAGGTGCTGATGTCTAAATCCCACAGCCAGAGTTTCTGATTTAATTTGGTTCACACTGGACCTGGTCATGAAGATTTTTAAAGCACCCCCCTCCACCGTTATTCAAATGCACATTTAAGTTTAAAAAGCACCTGTAAGGGACATAGGAAGGAGGCTCATGCAAAAGGCGATGTTCTTTTGGACCAGGGCAGTGGCCATGGAGATGGATGCTTACAATGTCAACTGGCCAGGCCTTGGTAACAGATACCATAGGGTACTGGGGTGTGGGGAGGAAGAGCCAAGGATGACCGTTTGCAGCTTGCACAGGGTCTGAGTGGTGGCACCTTTCCTGGGGTTGTAGAGCACATGGAGAGGGCCAGATTTGATGAGGAAGACTGTGAGGTACAGCCTCGGGAATGATGAGTTCTGTTTTGACTCCTTCAAGGTTAAGGGAGCTGTGGAACATTCAGAGGGAGAGGTCAGGGTAGCAGTCAGATATGTGTTTGTGTAGCTCTGTGGGGACAGCAAGACAGATACAGAGTAGAGGGTCCTCAGGAGGAGGCAGAGGGGCTGGCATTGCCTGGAACTTTTCATAGCGAGAGGGAAATGGGTTAGGGAAAGGGGTGGGTGGAGGAGGAGGCTCCTGCAGCAGGAAGGCATTGCCAGGCAGGAGGAAGGAGAGGCTGGCAAGAATGTGAGATTTGAAAGAGCAGTTCAGGAAGATGGTCTGAGGGCCTGGGGAAAGACAAGAAGGACACGCAAAGTGGTCACTGGGTTTGGCCATGAGGGAGTCAAGGGACCTGAGTGAAGGAGTCAGTGCAGGGGTGAGGCTAGGGTGGAAGGTGGGAAGAGGAGCCCAAATGCAGGCAGCTGGAGGTCAGTGGAAGGGGTAAAGGGAGAGCAAGACGACTCTTTCAAAGGCAGGTGGCATCTAGAAAGGGACACAGAGTCAAGGGGATGTCTTATGGAGATCTTTCTGGTGGGTTATGAGTGGGTGAAAACAACATAGTACAAACTGCCAGGATTTCACCTTTCAAAGAGCCACTTCAAGCCGCGGTCTACAGCAGCAAATAGCACTTAAAGGCCCGGTGCACCTGTCACCACACAGTAAAGTGGCTAAAAGCAGAGACTAGAGTCAATCAGTCTGGGAGTGCACCTCATTAAGCATACAACCTGAGGCTAGTTAACCTCTCTGTGCCTCAATTTTTCATCTGTAAAATGGGGATGATAATAATGATAACTTTTACATATGTAGTGTACTTCGCCCAGCACTACTGTGCTTTATATACACAGGATCCGGCAAAAGTAAGGCCTGCTTGAGTGTGTTTGGTAGGGTAATAATATGGGTGTAATAATTTATAGTTTTAATTTGAACATTTCACCTAAAATGTCATACGGTATGTTTGAGTGTGATATTGTTATGTTACAAAGTTACATGCTTATAATTTTGTAATAAAAAGTGGTATTATTTGTGCCAGACCCTGTATTTACTCTTCTTAAAAATTTTTACTAATTTTAGAGAGAGGAAGAGAGGGAGGGACAGACAGAGGAAGGGAAGGGGGGGGAGAGAGAGAGAGAGGTTTGTTGTTCCACTTATTTATGCATTCACTGGTTGATTCTTGCATGTGCCCTGACTGGGGATCAAACACTCAGCCTTGGCGTGTTGGGTCGGTGCTCTAATTGAGCTACCTGGCCAGGGCTTATATTTACTCTGAAATCCTCACAATAGGCCTGTAAAGGTAGGTATTATAGGGATTAAGTGAATTAATATACATAAATCACTTAGAATAATGCTTGGCATGTAGTAAACACTGGATTGATGTGCAGTTATTGTTATTATTCTACATGAATGAGGAAAGGGCATAGCTCACAGAAGACTTGTTTATATCCTATAAATGCCTCCAGAAGTTCTGAGATGTGAGAGGATTCGGACTTGCCAGGCCTGAATGGTCAGCTCCGTGAGGAGAGGGGTACAGCAGTGAAGAGGATCCCGAGAGCCGAGACCATCGCCTGGTTCACAGCAGGCACTCAGGGAATATTTGTTAAATGGACCAATAACAGGATCAACGAAGTGTTGGGGCCTTTTACCCCACCTCCATCTGAAGTATCAGTTCCTTCTAGGACATCCTGACCAAGTGGCCCTCCAGTCTGCTTGCACATTTTGCACAGTGGGGACATCACTACCCCCTGCAGCAGCACGTTATCCTTCTGAGTGGTTCCCACAAATGGCACCGTCACTTTCACTCCTTGGTCCCAGCTCTGCCCTGTTCCAACCCGGAAAGTGGTGAGCCTTTCTGAACCCCTTCCTGGCCATGGAGCGAGGATTTCCAGGATTCGCCTGGATGAGAGCAACAGTCTAAATCTGTCTGCCTGCTCCCAGCCTTGCTACACGGCAGCCTGTTCCTGACTCAGCACCCAGAAGTTAACATCTGATCTAGTCCCACCTCTAGTCAAAACCCTTCCGTGGCTTTCCAGCTCAGAGGAAAAGCTAAGGTCCTTTCAAGGCCGCCTCGCATTGCCAACAGACTCTCCATCCCAGAGCAAGACACGCTGACAGTCCCCAACGGATGTTATTTTTATTGGTCAAGAATTCTTTACAAAATCCACACACATGCATCCACACACACACACACAAGACGTCTGCCTTGGTTTGGCCACCCCCTGCTGTGTGCTCTCTTGGGATTAGAACTTGGCCTCATCTACCCGGGCCTGCAGCCCCCGAGGTTACCAGTGAAAGAACAGAGAGGGAACCTCATTTTTTGTTTTTCTGCTCAGAAACAGGGGCCTGTGCCCTCCCCGTGGAGGAGCAGGTTGGAGTAACAGGGAAATAGGTTTGTCCCGTTCCCTCCTTCAAGCTCCCTGAGTTGCCAGTTTAGGCCCCCAAGTGTCACAGCTGCTGCGGCCTTGGGATCATCTTCTGGTTGAGGCTTTCTTCCCCCTTTTTCTAGACTGGAGAAGAGAGGTCCAAAGATGGAGCTATGAGTCCCCTGGGTCACAGTGTGAATTACGGGCAGAGCAGAGACTGGAACTCAGTTCTTCCTGGCTTCCAGCAGGTAGGAAAGAGGCTAGGGTCCTGCTTAACTCTCAGGAAAGGGGACAGCCAGGGTCTGGGGCAGGAGGAAGAACCTATGCACAAGGAAAGTAGCCCCAAGGCAGTTAAGTGAATGGCAGGGTCTGATCAGCACTACAGCGGTTTGCCAAGGGTGCCCTCTGTGACTGCCCGTGTGGCTTGCTCAGCTATACAGCTTGGGTCCGTCAGGATGCTGGTAGATGTGCTCAGCTGGCGGAGGGAGTTCAGGACAGCTAAGAAAGAGAGAGAGACACGTCTTGGGGTCAGGGCCCTGCCCTTGGATGCTGAAGACAAAGGGGTAGGGGGAGATGCTAGTTCTCAAGGCTGTCTGTGGGTGTCCTGGTGGCTGGGGAACCACCCAGGGAGCACAGTGGATGGCCCAAACCCTAGGTCATTTTGAAGGCAGGCTGAACCTGGAGTCTGAGCAGAGTGGAACCCTCTGCCCTGAGGCCTAGACATTCCACTGGACAGGCAGCTGGCTCACATACTTGGCCGGAGAACAGGCAGGGAGCAGTATTGATCCAGCCAGTCCAGCGAGGTCTGATGAAGGCTCTGCAAGCTTGCCGTGGACACCATCCCGTTGAAGGACTCAAACAGAGGCCGGATGAGGATGCTGAACTGGCCCAGGTCAAGGAGCAGGCCTGTTGTCCAGCCAGCATCCTCACCCACCTCACATGTAGCCCTGGCATCTGGCCCAAAGCAAGGGAAAGGCCTGGTGACTATGAAACCTTGAACTCCAAGGACCCCCACTGCAGCCATCCTCCTTCCTATCCTGCCAAGGCCTGCCCAGCTAACTGGCTCTCAGCCCCCTCCCTCAGCTCCCCCATGGCCCTTCTTCTGAGCTGGGCTATCCCCCATCCCTGGGCTTCCTGCCCTGGCTCAGTCAAGAGCTTGACCAAGTAAGGGGGTGAGCGATCCCATGTCTTTTCTAGGGCCCAGCCCACTCATGCCACTCTGAGTTTAGATTCCCCCAAACTGCCCTTGGGACTTTCTATAGGCAAGGCTATGGTGCCCCTACCCAGAGGTCTCTTTCTCAGTTTCCCTCTGCTCCCAGCCCACCACTGGCAACACTGCTGGCCAAGATACCAAGGCCTGGAAGAAGGGGATGGAACTGAAGTCCCTTCTCCTAGGAGCAGCTCTGAAACCCTGCCTGGCCTGTGATGCTGAGCCTGTAGCCAGGCACAACCCTGTCTGGCTGCAGCACTCTCCCTGCCGTTGGACAAGTGAGGATACTACCCAGAACTTCCAGTTTTGCAGTGTTCGGGTCCGGACATAATCATTGAACATGTCTCGCATCTGGTCGAAACGCTGGTGTGTGATGGGCACCCCAGTAGCCGGCAGCTGCTGCTGGCACAGGCTGGGGACATGGGGAGGGACAGGGGCTGAGAGTCAGGCTACAGGCCTGCCTTGCCCCAGCACCTGCAGGTTCCTGCCTACTTAATGGCAGCATTGAGCTCCTCAATCTGGTCCCGTAGCTGCTGGGCCTCCTCCTGCAAGGCCGCCCGCTCCTGCTGCAGCATGGTGATGTACTCAGCTGTCTTCTGCAGGGTCGTTGCTTTGCTGACCTATGGGCAGGCATTGCCAGTGTGGGCTCAGGTGCTGGGGCCCACTCAGGCACTTTGGGGCGGGAGGAGGCAACTGGGTATCTGGAGAGTCCTGGGATTTAGTCTTAGGTAGGGGGTCTAGGAAGGGCCCTGTGGCGCTGGAGTTGCCAGCCTGGGTTGGGGGCTCACCTTGAGGCTGGGCTGGGTGCTGAGCGTGCTCACCAGACCATGCAGGGTATCAAACCCCAACTTGATATTGAAGCGCCGCTTCTGCTCCGCAGAGATGTGCGTGATGCGGCGGTTCTCAGTCTTGGGGGTGCAGAAAGTAGTGTGAGCCTAAGAAGGAGTGTGGGAGCGCCTGGGGGTAGCAAAGAGATATTAGGGTGCAGGGATAGTGCCACCTTGTTGTCTGGACGGCCCCTGCTTAGGATGGGTTGAGGAGTAGAGACTCGGACCCGCGGAGTCCCTGGGCCCGGGATGGAGTTGAGCTCCCCAGACAGTCGCCGCTCACCACCTGTGGCAGAGACAGACAGACCCACAGACAGACCAACAGAGGGGAGAGGGTCCCACTGACCTGTCCCTCTTGTCCTGACCCAGACATAATCCCCCCTCTTCTTTCCCCTCCCTCCAACCTCTAGTGTCCTCCAAGCCCTGCAACCCCTCTTTACCGCTGGGTGCTGGGGGTGACAGCCGCTCTACTTTGGGGACAACCAGGGGCCTGGGAAGGGCCAGTGTGGCTTGGCCCAGAGGTGGCCGGGGTGGTGTGGGGGCCGGAGTCAGGGGAAAGAAGGTGCAGGGGAATTCAGGGACCGTCTCCTGCTGGGGTGGAGAAGGGTGGAGAGTTGGGGTGAAGCTCTGAGGCTACTCCCCACCCCCACTGCACCCCATCTTACCAGGGATTCTGGGGGCCGCAGGTGGGTGCTGGACACGAGAGGTGGCTCCAGGGCTTGCTCAGGCTTGGCTGTGCACAGGCAGACTGTGAGGGCCTCTCGCGGTCATTGCCCAAGGTCCCATCTCTCCACTCTTAGTAGCCCATACCCCGTTCGGGGTCAGGGCCCTTGTCCTAAATTCCTCACCGCCCCGCCCCCAAGCTGAGCCTGCCCCTTAACCTTCACCCTTTGCACCCATAGGCTTCCCATTTCCACATTTGCTTCCCATCTCTCTGTCAACCCTGCCCTTCCTAACTCACCTGCTGTGAGCAGCTGAGTGAGGCAGGAGCTGTTGCCCCCAGCAGTGCCAGGGGCCAAGGTGGGGGGGCTGGGCTTCTGCCCCCTAGGGGGTGGGGTGGGGGGCTTGCCTCTGGGCTGCACATCTTGGGGCACTGTGAAGTGATGCCCAAATGGGGGCTCTGGATACCGGGAGGGTAAAAGGTCCATAGGGAAGTGGGCAGGGGCAGGGCCTGGGCCAGGCTGTTGGGTAGAAGGGAAGGTTGTGGGAGCAGGTGGTGGGGACACTCCCGACACAGGAGGGACAGTAGGGAAGGAGAACCTGGGAGAGAAGAGAGTTTCTTCTTGCAGCACAGCAGGGGGCAGAGCCACGGAAGGGAAGAGGGGTAGGGGGCAGGGCTCAAGGCCAAGGCCTTTGGCAGGGGCGGGGTATTGGAGGAGGGATGTGGGGCGGGGTGGAAGCTTAGGCTTGGGGTCTTCAGAAAGGAGGAAATCAGAGCTCAGGAAGGCACTGGAGTCCAGCGAGACAGGGCAGCTGCTCCGAGCCTGGTCGGGGGAACAGAGAGCAAGGGAGAAAACTAGCCTTTACACAGCCACCCAGGCAGCCTCCTGCCCCGGCTGAGCTCTGGACTGCGCACTGGGAGGGATAAGAGAAATGATCCCTGCCCATCTACACACACACCAGGGAAATTTCAATCTAATGAAGGGAGGTAGTGGAACACGTTTTTCCACAAATTAGGAATACAAAAGAGTATTAATCTTCCTGCCCACTCATTTATTCAGCAAATAATCCTTCCTTCCTTCTTTCCTTCCTTCCTTCCTTCCTTCCTTCCTTCCTTCCTTCCATCTACCTACCTATTTATTCTCTCACCTGTGAGCTAGCTCATCTAGCTTCCCACCAGTCCACCAGGTACTAACCCATTCACCAATCCATCCAATTATATACTTCCTTCATTTATCCACCATACATTGACCATCCACTTATCCACCCACTAGCTCATTCATTGATCCACCAAACTATTCATTCATCTGCGAATTAGCTCATCAGCCCATTCATCCACCCAACCAACCACTCACCCACCTGTGTATACACCAACTCATTTAGCTCCATCTACGATCCATCTAGCCATTCACCAACACACCCATCCACCGTACACTCATTCATTTACTCACTTGCTCAGTCATTGGGCAATCATTTACCCAGTACTGTTGGTGTGTTTGGACAGTGTAAGTATGGAAGACGCAGTGGTAAGAAAAACATAGCCCTTCCGGCAAGGAGCTGGCTTTCTAGTCCTGTAGAGAGACCCCTCAGCAATAGCTGCAATAGTGCCTGAAAAGTCCGATGATGGAGGGAAAGGCATCTAACCTAGCAGCAGGGAGACAGAATCCGAACTGGGTCTGGGAGTTCTTGAGCCAAAATGGTCGATTCACTGTTTCCTAAAAACACATACTCAAGTCTGCTGCCTGCACGCCCTTGTTTGAGCTCCTCCTCTCATTTGACTTGCCCTCCACTGGTCTCTTCTTTTGTCCAGACCGGACCTGCACACTAAGGCCCAGAACTCCCCCTCCTCCAGGAAGCCTTCCGCAAGGAACCAGCCCTTGGTAGTGCTGCTCCATGCTCTTCTTGCCCTCAGCCTAACTCCCCTATGGCCATCTTGTCAGTTTTGCTTCACGAGGGTCTTTCTTCCCTAGCTGACTCACACCCTCCAGGGGTCTTTCTTCCCCTCCACTCTCACTCGGTGGACTAGGTAAGCACAGGACTGGGTACTCAAAAAATACCCAGAATACCCCCTGGAAATGGGCAGGTGGGCTGGGTAAGGCTGGGTGGGGTCGGGGGAGCTCACCTGCAGGTGGTTATGCTCTGAGAGGTGGGTCATCCCTGAGGAGGCAGGGGGCACCTCTGAGCCCGGGATCCCGCTGCTGAATAGGGAGTCAGCCATGGGACTGAAGCTGGGGGGGTCCAGGAAGTTTGAAGGCGTGGTTGTCTGTGGGGGGTGGTAGTTGGTGAAGAAATCTGTAATTCAGACACACAGGGTGGCAGTAGTTAGGGCTAAGGCCATGGCTGGAAGCTGTGGGAGGAGAGCAGGCCTCGTGCCCTGTCCCCAGCCCAGCCTGGGGAGGGGGGGCTTCCACAGGAGATTGTGAAACTGGGAGAGTTTCTGTCTCGCTCAGGGGAAGCAGCAATATAGACTCGGGTGGGATGGGTCTGAGTGGGAGACAGCAGGGTGCTGTGTAGGGGTGAGAGTAGGACTCCAGACATAGCCCTCCCACCGAGGCCCACACTTGGCTCATGTGGCCCCCCATCCCCATCCCCAGGCCTGGGCACTCCCCTTGTATGCTCCTGTTACCAGTCCTGCTGGGGGCCTAGGAGTGGGGGAGGGTAATAGAGTATGCCGAGGAGGGGAAGGGGTGAGGTCCAAGGGAGGAGCCCCAGGGCTACACGAGTTCAAGAGGTGAATTAGGGGTAAGAGGGGTCAGGAGGTCAGTGAGTCTGTGGGATAAGCTGGTTTGCTGGAATGTCGACAAGTGGGACCTCAA